>CM054947.1:19876766-19942201 GCA_029168755.2 Tillandsia fasciculata | reverse complement strand
ACTCTTTGCTAGATGTGAATAATATTATCAACTTGCACACAGGGACATCTATAACATCCGCTGGATGATATGCTCTAATTTGCAAATAGAGAGATAAATATGTCAATCATCAACCGCGGGTACTAAAGATGACCTGTGTATAAAATGGCCCCTTAGTCCCAGTAAGATTGAAATTTCTTCCAAAAAGTAAATAAAAATGCAAGTGAAAATCAAATAACCTGATCATTGATACAATGATGCCAACCGACACCTAATGGGATTCATATTTGAGCCCAACCTTCACCCTGCCTTTCACTTCCTCGGGATCTTACCTGGGCGTTGCAAAGAATAAAACATGCCGATTCATATAGACGGGAAAAAAAAAAAAAAGCAAAGTAATGAATGCAAGAGACAGGGAATCTTTAGAGGAAAAGCATTGCATGGTCCGACAATCTGCATTTGGTTGCTTGCATTAGGTTATCACACGAACGAAAAAATTTGCAATATACATGGAAAAACCCAAGTAAGTAGAGTTCTCATTGTTTTTTCGTGATCGACCTTTCCTTTCTTCATTCTGGACACTCCAAACAAAACCAAGCTGAAGATTGCTTAAGCGCGGTTTAATGAGATGGATGATAAATTGGTATTGGCCATTCTATGTAGCCAAAGTGACCTAAAGTAGGAAGGAAAAAAGCTCACATAAAATGAGATTCAACCAAAATTTCAGCCCTTTTTTTTTTTTCCTATTAATTAGAGATTCATATATCGCCTTGTTTACAAATAGGGAAAATATAAAAGAAAACGGATTAAGCGATCAAAATTAAAATTAGCCATGCCTAGAAACACAATTTTGAAATAGTTAGTTGGCATTTATGATTCATGGTAGTCTTTCTAGCACCCCCAAAGTTGGAGTTTAAATTTGGACAAAAACATCGCTTTAATGGAATAGGTGGTAAATTCTCAGAAGGACAACTTACATTTAAGAATTATAACTCTAGGTAGTTAGTTCCAGAATACTAATTTCTGATCAATAGTAATTTCCTTACTAATTTATTCTGATAACAGTAATTCTAAATAGGTAAGATCAATGGCCCTTCACTCTTTTTCTCCTATCTAGATATTTCGACTTAACCCCTGAACTTTCCACTTTAAACCATTTAATCTCTGATCTTCCTCATTCTTTGCAAGTGCAACCCTAACCTGGTAAAAAAGTCTGCCAACACATTCCTACAAATGATCTTTTCATACCTCTTTTCAAGTATACTGAAAAAGCCAGAAATTGGTCATTTTGTCAGGGAGGGATTTACAACGGATAAGAAAGTGACTGAAGTGTTTAATTGAAAACTTCAAGGACTAAGAAGCATATTGGGATAGGACAGCAACTCTCCTTGCATTTTACTTGGTCTAAAAGAATGGGGCTCGAACAAAAGGTAAAAGCAATCCTGTACTGGCCATCATGTAGCATAAGGAAATACTCACCAGTATAGATTCCAAGCTAAAAACATGTTGCATGTCATCAGTTGTGCTATCCCCACAAAATAATTTGCATGCCACTTATTTTGACAAAGCACAACAATTATTTCGGGTATGCAGACCATTTCTGTTTCAAATAAATCAACGTTATATCATTCACATATGAATCTAGAATGGAAACAAAATTGCAGATTTTAGTTTTTTATTCGGGTTTAGCTTTGCATTTGAATTTACATCTCACCAAGTTCGAGTATTGTTCGAATTTTGTTTCTTTATTTGAATTTGCATTAAAAATTTTATAAACCTGCTTCGAAACTGGCCTGTTGGCATCTCTAGGTGAACGAAAGGTAAACCTGGGCATTCAATTGGCTGTTTTAGTTAGAGAGACAAATGTGTGAGCAGCAGAAATAAACAGCAACTCAATTTTGAGTGCAATGAATTCTCGGTTTACTGTCAGGAATAGAAGTTTGAGATTTGTTTGTCTGTAACTGTAGGCGGCACATTTGCACAGTGAAAGAAAAACAGCAAATATGAGTGGCGGAAAAAAGGAAAACTGTAAAGAACATTCAATTTGAAAGGTAACAAAAGGTTTTTTTAAAAGGAGGCTTATATATAGGGAATTCATCAAGTGTAGTGACAGATAATCAGTTCACACTAAGGAATATAAATACAGGAAATCGCACAGAAGCGAAACAATTGCAAAAAAATCTTAATGAGTTGATTGCGTAAGAATTAAAAAATCATTATGAGGAAACTACAATGAAAAAAATTTAAAAAGGAGGCTCAGATATAGGAATTGCATCAAGTGCAGTGGCAGGTAATCAACTCATAGTAAGTATCAGATCAAAATTTGGTTCTTTTAGTTAAACCTGACAAATCTGAACAGAAAAATACAAATAGCAACAGAGCTTGATGAGGACAACAAATTTAGACAGTGTGAAACAAATAGTAAATCTGGGCGGTAAGCGAAAGGGAAAACAAAGATAAAAAATTAAGATTTGGTTAATTGTTCCAAAAATTGAAAGAAGTCTGAAATTATTAATAAGTTGGTTGTCTAAGTATTAGACCATCCAGAACTTATTTTTTCTGCATCTATAACATCATTGCCTCAAAAAATCGGAAACAAACATAAGTAAAATAAGATAGGAGAAACAGGATTAAACTTATAGAAGAACATTTATAAAATATTAGGCTTAACGGGGAGAAGTACATAGTAAAATAAATGATACAGATTATATATCATAAAAAACTAAAATCAACATTTGAGAGAAGAAAGATAATTACTTTACATCAAAATCAATAGAAATCTCGATTAGAGGGTAAGCAAACACAACATTTGAGAGAAGAAAAGGTGTCATCAATAGAACAAACCTTTTTTTTCATTCATTACCAAGTTGTCTCATTTTTTTGTCGATGTTCGGAATCATGTATAAATAAGTTTGAGCTGCTGAAGTTGGAAAGACATAACATTAATGTGAGAAATAAGATGGAATGCATAAAACAGAGCAGAAATTAGAAATTGAGGCTTATCTTGTTCTCCTTGTGATTTGAATAGATAAGAATAGGATTGAGGTGTATAAAAACTAAAGCTATGAAGAAGAATAGAGGAATAGAGATTTTTGAACCTTATCATGATGCATTAACATTGATGACTCTCTATGCAACAAAGCCTTGTATTTCAGATAGCCTCAAAGTACATATCTGTACCCTATTCATCACTTGCCTTCTCTTAAGTAATTAATTTGTTTTCAATAACTATATATGATTCATTTTATGGGTTTTGGGAGGGGGAGGGGGAGGGGGGGGGAGGGGGAGGGGGGGGGGGGGGGGGGGGGGGGGGGGGTGGTGGTGAATACATTCCTGTGCATGCCTATTGATCTCTTGTTACGTATTGCTATACTGCTTAACTCCATGAAAATGGTAGTTTTGTTCTATTTAGTTTAAACATTCTTGTAGGCAAGTGGGCACACTTTTGTTCAAGATTTAAGAAGGATTTGAAGCACCAATTGTTGAGTTCTTAAATAGGTATGCGTCACTCAAATTAATATCAATTTAATATTTAGGGACATCACAATATATACCAACTTTGAATCCAAAAATGTTTGTGCAGAACAAAATTGTATAAACTTTTTCTAAACAAATGATGGTTGAGAATTATTATCACACAAAGAAGTAAAATGAGTAATTTTATATGTAGCAACTCATTGGGATGATAAAGGGGAAAAAATTATAGTTCGTAAGCTACGAAGTACTGCACAGAATGGAAGAAATAAATCAAGTAAATAATTTTACTGTTTGGGAATTGGCCTGTATAATTTCACAAATATTATTGAAGAGAGAAGTTCATCATAATCATATTTTATTTTCTTTCCTTATTTATCCGTAACCACTATTTAAAATTTTAAATTTATTCTTGAATTATCTGAACATTCATTTAAAAATCAATTTATTAGAAAATTCTAAGAGATATGAGAATATTACTTTTTTTTTTTACATACTTTTAAATATTTTAATATATTATTAGTTGCTATTACTACATATTGTGTTCAGTTAATCGCTATTTCGGTACACCCTCTTTACCTTCAAACGGTAAATATCGTAGTATTATTTTGTCATTTTGCTATATAGACGTCATTTTCCTAGTCTCTTCAAATTTTATATTATTATTGTTAACTCATAAATTATAAAAAAATGTAGACAATACCAATCGGTGCCGAATATAATCAAATTCAGGGATCCTACAGGTTGAAATCGATTACTTACAGGGAGTGCCTCAGCATTTAAAAAAATCCTAAACTTCCCAGCAAATCAGAGAATAAGGACACAAGTGCTGACATCTAAGAAAAATCACTCCAAGGTGTCCGGATCCTATGGGTCGAAATCGATTACTTACAGGGAGTGCCTCAGCATTTAAAAAAATCCTAAACTTCCCAGCAAATCAGAGAATAAGGACACAAGTGCTGACATCTAAGAAAAAATCACTCCAAGGTGTCCAAATGGTCAATCTTCGATAGACTGTGACAGCCCAACTGCCTTAAATCTGGAAAAAATGAGTCCAAGTGATAGAAGCATTGTATGAAGAACATACAAATTTAAGGCACCAACCTGAGTTTGAAAAGTAAAATAATATTTTCCTGCAGCAATCATAGATCATCCACTTGAAGTTGAAAATTAAATCAGTGACTAATGCTTTAGCTACCCAACTATTATTTTGTTTTCTTCTATCTCAAATTCTATCGAATTGAATGCGACGGTGAATGGCGGATCTTTTTTATCTACACATCTAGATGTTCAGAACAAAATGAAAATAATTTAGTGGTAACCGTATTTTTTAATTTTAGTTTTTCCTTGCTGACCAATAATAACTGGAACAGAGCATGCAATCACATAGATTCAAGAGTTTTACAGAAACAGACCCTGGGCGTAGGAAATTTCAATGAGTAAAGTAGAAGGAGAAGGAGAAGGAACAGAAACGCAGAGAGAGGAGGAATCCATACTTGGCATAGAAGGCGGCGAGGGCGGCGAGGTAGAAGCAGTGGACCCAGCGGGGAGAGGTGCCGTGGAAGGCCACCTTCCACAGCTGGACATGCTTCACCATGAACTTGTACGACCTCTCCATGTCGTTCAGCGGCCACCCCGCGTGATCCTTGCACAGATCCTTCACAAACACCTACAAATTCCACCCAAAATATATATATATGTAGATTAAAAGATCAAATGGACGAATCAATCCCACATTTCTTTTCAACATCATCCCCTTGCAATTCGAAAAAGTAATTAGTAGATCTAAACCACAAATTTTCAGATCAGGAAAAAAAGGGGAAAAAAAATTAAGGCGGTGATCCTGGAAGTCCCGACCTTATATTTGTCGCCATATTCGATGCGGAAGGCGTCGCGGATGGCCTCGGCGGAGGCGCGGTGGCCGCCGCCGGTGTCGCTCATGAGGATGAGGACGTTCTTGGTGCGCTCGGCCCCGATCTGGGCGAGCTCGACCGTGCCCTCCTCCTCCTCCCAAACTTAATAAAGTTAAGTACAAAAATCTTAAATAAATTTAAGATGCAACCCAAACCCTCTAATAAGCAACTATAGAAATAAACAATTCGGGAAACATGTGCATATGCAGAATTATAAGCGAAAATGCAGAGCTGCAAGCGAAAGAGTGCGAAAATAAATAACAAAACATAACTAATCAAAGAAATGAGTACAGAGTAAGTATAGAAAGGAGTTTTAAATTCTAAGTCGTATGAAGCCGTTGCATAAACAATCCTAAGTACTATAGAATTTCCCGTTTAAAAATATATACACATGTATGCGGAGAATTGTAAGTTTAAAACACACGAAGTTAGGCAAAAGAAAGTAAGTAGGTCAAAAGAGCATACCTCACCTAGAGCACAGTAGGTAAGCACCGACTAAGTCACGTTGCACTAACCTCCAATCACCCTAGTTAGATAGGTTGTCCTCTCGGTTCCTTTTTTTCCGTAGTGCGGCAGTAAGAGCATCAAAGTGATAACACCAACAAAACATGTAAGAGAAGAGAACAGTTAGTAGAAGGAAAAAAATAGGAAAAAAATTGTTTTACTCAAAGTGCCTTACCACGAGGAAAGAAGAATACCATACATAAATTCAAAATTTGACCAAAACACCAAATCACTCAAGATAATGGCAGTTAATGAACAGCTATTTCTTTTTTTTTTGGGCACAGGAAAATATGCAGGTAATCATGTGAATTTAGAAGCATAATCAATTCCCCAGGAAATCCATCTTAATAGCACTAACAATCATCTGCAACTAATTACGTAAAGGGGGTAACATCAACAGCATATGTAAGAGAAGAGAACAGTCATTATGAATATTGGTGAGAGAGGAGTTAGCGACACACAATCCTAAATCCTAAACGATTGGAGACACATATATATATATATATATATATATATATATATATATATATATATATTCACATACACACCGCTTCAAATTATCTCCATGTACATGTCTCTGGAAAATCTGAATTTTCATATATGCCCTTCGAAAACCAAATTCCTTAACATATATAACTTTAAACATACAAAATCAGATTTTAAAGGGTACGTATGTAATGAAAATAAGATAGATTATGTGCGTAAATAGATAATTTTGCAGGGACATATGTAGAAGTTGCCAAAGGAAATACCACTCGGTATGCCTGTAGAGAGGATCCGGTCGATGTTATCTACGCGTCTTTGTATCGACCCCAAGAGCAAATTAAGAGCCGCAACTCTCTTACGAATAAAGGAGATCTTGGCCGCGTGTTGCATAACGAATAGCGATGGTGCGTCTTCTAACAGTTTGTCTAGCTCTGCGTGAAATGCTAAATCGTTAGCAACCACGAACATATCGACTCAAATCCCAAATTCGCAGCTTTACATCGACGCTCTCGCGACATGGGAAATAAATGGCATATGATGCAAGCGAAGGCGAAGCAGTACATAAACATATTCAATACGAAAATTACCGACATAGAATGATAAATTTGGTCAAACTTACGCAGACATGATGTTTGAGTAGAGCTGCGTACAGAAGCGGTAACAACATTTCATGCAAAAGCCCAGGAAGATCTAGCAGAGATGCTAACACCCTTTTACTTTTGTGGCTGAACAAAATTCAGTTTCGAACAAAAATGAAATTGGTAGATATATTCTTATTTGCAAGTTTCAAAAAAATCTTTGCAAATCAAATTAAAAAAAAAAAAACCAAAAATTGATTTCCTAGTGAACATTAATTAAAATTCCCCTAAAACTTACATAACAGCAGCTGCAAACCACATTGAACAACACATGAAACCCTATTTCGATTCAACCATGATATTCTAATCAGATTTTTAACATTAATAAATGTTAAATAATCAAAGTTCGTGTCAGAAATTACATTAAAATCTGATTTTGGCTTCACTAGAATTCTCTCTCCAGAATAATACTAATCGACTAAATAGTATCAAATTAAAAACCCATTGAAACCCTAATTAACTGTTGGATATCAAACTTTAGATAGAAATTAATTGGGAACCTCGTTTACAAATCAAATAAAAATAGGATTTTGAACTTCAAAAATTCAAATACTATCACCTAACTGAGAATTCCCTCTCCGATTTTGAATTTGAACAAATTAACTAAAAATTATTAGATTAAAAACCCCCTCCCCTTGAAACCCTAATTCGCTCTAAGCCCAAATTTGAATTGTAGAGAGAGTGAGAGAGAGACCTCGGGTGAGGCAATCGAGGGAAGAGAGCGAGCTCGCCCTGGCTCCGCGCGGCGCCTTCTGCTCTAGCATCGAACTCCCTCATCACGCCACCGAGCGCCGACGCGATCGCCCTCCCGAGCGCCTCCCCTCCGCCCTCCACCGCGCCGCCGGCCGCTCCTCCTCCCCCTTCTCCTCTCCGGCGATGTCCTCCGCCTCTGCCGCTCCGTCGCCACCGCCGCACCGGTCCTCCTCCTCCTCCTCTCCGGCGACCTTCTCCGCCTCCTCCACCGCTTCTCCGTCGCTGGAGGGGGCCGGGAGATTTTCGCCGTTCATCGCGCGGGGTAGAGAGAGAATATGAGAGAATGGCCTACGGTGGAGAAGGCCATCTGTAGGGAGCAAGAGAGAGAAGAGTGAGTCCATCCATGTGAAAGAGAGCAAGCGGCGGCTTGGGTGCCAAAATATCTGAGAAGAGAAGAAATTGATGAAAGAGGAGAGAAGAGGAGACAAACCCATGTGGGCACAGGGTATGCAAGCGCAAAACGCGGAGAAAGCCAAACCTCAGAGAGGAGAGAGGGAGAGAGAGAGAAAGGGAGCTCTGCAAACACCCCATGTGCACATCAATAGAAGGGAATAGAAACGAATAGAAGAAATAGGAAGGAAGGACCCATGTGCAATGCAATGTGCAATGCAAATGAAAAGAAGTAGCGCACAACGCGAGACAACGCCACGTCAGCTCCAAACGCTTAGAAACGTGCCGTACAAACTCTGCTTTTATTATTTCTATTGATTGATGGTTACCAGGAGAGAGGAAAAAAAAAAAAAAAAATCGAAAAGCTGCCCGAGAAAAGAAGAACATTAGTCTACAGACAGCATTGCAGGTGTGCCCAGCAAAAGAAGAAGAAACAATAGATGTGGTGAGCAGGGATCCCAGCTCAGACGAAGATATCAAAAAGTTGTTATTTCTTAAATAATCGGCAAAGAACACAAATTTCCTACCAGCCGGATGCGAATCCCGAAGGATTGAATGAACTAACTAGGGGCGATTCTTCTTTTTGTTCCCGGAGGCGGGGGCGGAATAGGCGCGGGTGTGGAAGTTGAGGAAGAGGGCGAGCAGGGAGGCGTTGAAGACTGCGTTGAAGAGCCAACCGCTCATCCCCCGGCAGCCGGCGGCAGAGTCGAAGTGGTACCAGAGGAAGACCAGCGACGCCGCGAAGCTGAAGACGAACTGCGCGATCTGGATCTCCGTCACCGCGCGCTTCCACCGCCGCGGCCAGCGCCACCCGAGGCTGGAGGACAGGTAGTAGCCGTACATGACGACGTGGACGGCCGCGTTGGTGACCAGCGCGATCGGCATCAGCGACTGCGACGTGGCCAGCCACACGTAGCACATGACCACCACGACGGCGTGGTGGTATACGTGGAGGAAGGTGAGGCGGCGGCGCCCGCCCTCGCCTGAGAGGAGGATGAGGAGGGTGTCGGCCAGCTCGTAGAGCTTGGAGAGGTAGAAGACGTGGGCCCAGAAGAAGACGGGGCCGGAGGAGGCGGAAGGGGCAGGGGGGAAGCAGAAGAGCCAGCGCGGCGAGGGCATCCGGGTGAGGGCCGAGAGGGCGCAGCCGGCGGCCATGACGGCGGAGAGGAGGAAGAGGACGACGTTGTGGGCGGCGGAGGCGAGCCGGAGGACGGGCGGAGTCGGAGAGGGGAGGGGCACCAGGCCGCCGTGGAAGACCAGCACGGCCGTGAGGTAGCTGGCGACGGCTGCCGCAACGAAGGGGACGGAGGCGCCCAAGGTGCGGCCGGGGGACCATTCGAAGGAGGAGACGGTGGGGTTGTCCACCAACCACCACCGCAGCCACCCGTACGCTCCCCACCATACTGTAGGAGCCGCCGCCGCCATTGATTAGATCGACCGACGATCGGATCGGACTGGCCCGGCCTAAAAGGACACTATCTGAAACTCCAATTATTCCTAGCCAGGAATACTGAAATCAGCTCAATTTTTTAATCATCTATCAATAAAAGCGAAGGTTTTAATATATTATTTAATATATACCTCTAGTTGATTAATTTTGTATTTTTAAATATATTCCAAAGAATGAAGGATAAAATATCTATTAGTTTTTATTTCAAAAATTATTTTTTACAAAATTTATTTAAAAAATAATTACTTAATAAAATTTTCTTCATTAACAGAAAATTACATTTTCTCGATTAACAAAAAATAAATAAATAAATTCTCATGCAAATATTCCCTTCCCGAGATTCCTCTAGTCGGTATAAATTATACCATTTATTTTTGTAAAAATAAAGGAAGGACCCCAAATCTTAATTAAAAAAATAGTGGCTAAAAGGTATTAAATAAAAAAAAATAAAAAAAATAGAAGTTCATAGTTCAATTTCATAATCCCTAAGTTTGCGTTGGGTTCGGATATAAACAATAATTTGTTATTTTTGGAATAGTTATAAGTTCAGGTATTAGCAAGAACTAAAGTTAATTTGTGTTTGGTTGAGTATAAGAGTTATACCGGAATAAAAAAAATTATGTTTGATAAATTATAGAGGAATAAGAAAAATAGAGGGGATTAAATTTTTCCTTTTCTATTTTGCCCTTTCAAATTTAAATATAAATTAAATCATTTTGTAGTATTAATCATACATATAACAAATTAAAATTAATAAAAAAAAATTCAAGCAGTATAAAAATTAGTTATGAAATATTTATAAATGCTTATAAATGATAAAATATTTAATAAAAAAAATTATAATTGTAATTCATTATAATTTTAAAACTATTAGCTATTACATTAGCAAATATTATTAGCAAATATTATTACATTAGCTATTACATTTGTAATAATATTTGCTAATGTAATAGCTAATAGTTTTAAAATTATAATGAATTACAAATTATAATTTTTTTTATTAAATATTTTATCATTTATAAGCATTTATAAATATTTCATAACTAATTTTTAATACTGCTTGAATTTTTTTTAATTAATTTTAATTTGCTATATGTATGATTAATACTACAAAATAATTTTTAAAATTTAACATCATGAATCTAGTACCAATTATAAACAAAAATTTCGCCATCAATTATAAACAAGCTAAGATACCAATTATATACATTCTGAATGGGAATAGAAGCTGATACATACTAATATTATAATTACCATCAATAAAAAACATTCAACCAAGCACAGTGGAAATAATGAAACAGCGTAGTAATCTAATAAAACATGCAAATCAACTGATTAATCAAGATATGTCGTAACGCAATCGAAAGTTTGTAATGTTATATAAACAACATAATAATTAACACACTCAATCACATATAATACAATCCATATAATACAACCACATTACTTACATACAATCACATGCAATATTCTATATAATACAACAACATTACTAATATACAATCATACATAATATAGTCATTTACATCCACATTACTAATATACAATCACATATACTATAGTCATTTACAACCACATAACTTGCATATAATTACATATAATACAGTCCATTATAAATCTAACTTCTATTATTTCATATCTGGTCAGTTATAATTGTGCGGATCTCGTCGCCCATTTACAACCACATAACTTGCATACAATTACATATAATACAGTCCATTATAAATCTAACTTCTATTATTTCATAACTTGTCAGTTATAATTGTGCGGATCTCGTCGCCCCTGCGTTATTCTGTTATACCAACAAAAATACCCGTATCATCCTCATCAACTTCTATAGGCGGTTCCTCTAACTCTTCATCAAAAAACCGATCATTACCTTGGTGTCGACGAATGAAATTGTGTAGCACGCAACATGCCATCGCAATAAGACATTGGACTTTATACGGAAACGGTGTTGCAACATTCAAAATCGTAAACCGCTTCTTCAATATATTAAATATTTTCTCCACCACATTTCTTAATTGAGCATGTTGATGATTATATATCGCGCGGACTTCGATGAGTGCGGCCACGTGTGTTTGTATCAAATTGGCTAAGGTGATAACGCTCCCCTCGATATGGTGCAAGAAATCTATCAGTATTTGCATAGCCTGAATCTACCAAATAATATTCCCTATAGATTTTACGAAACATGTACAATAATATCAAGTCAATCTTTGCATTCACAATGAAAAAAAAAAACCTACGACAAATTAAAGTTCATAAATACCTTCAGGCACTGTGAAACCTCCAATTTTGCAAGCCCAACGGAGTACTCGCATATCAGCTTCTGATCCCTCCCAACCTGTGCAGACAAATTAAAATTGATGGTCAAAGGATACTGCAACCATCATATTTTGAGAAGTGACACCTTTGCGGCACCGAAATCTCGGTTGCTTGCTCTTGCTGAGAACCGCCGGAATATGTGTTCCATCAATCGCACCAATTGCATTCTGCCAGTAAACATCAAACATAAGATATACTATATTAAATCATCGAAATGACACATATAAGTTGAACCAGAAAAATAGAAGATCACTTACCTTGAACGGGTGGAAATTTGCATTATCTCGAATGCGGGCATCCACCGAAATATTAGTCTGCGGGAGTATTATGTAATCGTCTTTCATCCTCACAATCCCCCGAAGTACATTGTTGAAATGTCGACTGATAGTTTCACCCGAATGCTGAAATGTTTCAGCAATTACCCTATTGGCCACACCATGGCCAACGTAAAAAAGAAATATTCATAACTGTTCCTCAATTATCATATTTCGAGTACTTTGTACCAATCCCTTTCCTACGAGCTCATTGCGTAGTGCAATAAAAGTCGTGGTCGGCATTCGGAACTGATTGTACCCACGATCAGGATGACCATTCAAGATATCACATATCAGCTGATGCCCTTGTAAGAAAATAGTCGGATATGCGCAGCGGAAGAAAAAACGCAATTAAAAATTTTCTTAAACCAAAGATCACCTCATGTTTTGTTTTAGATCGATAAAAGGTAATCTAATTGATCTTATCAATTAGGATTTAATTTTTACCTTGCGCGATCGAGATCACAGCGAAGTCGATGATCGTTGGTAAAAATTGTTCGTCCTTGCTAGCCGCGCACGCGCCCGGCCTCTACTCGCGTCCACACGGAATCACGCCCTTGATCGAAATAGTCGATCGCCTTGATTCGCGATCCGATCACGAATTAACTCTTGCGTCGATGTAAGGAGGATGAATAAATCTTCTAATTATGCTAGCAATCTTCCGAAGATCGAGAACGATGAATTAATTATTGAGGACTTGAGGAAGAATGAGAGGATTGGCGGCTATGGTTTTCTTATCACTTTTTTTTTTCTCCCTTTCAAAATATGTCATATAACATATATTTATAATGAGAAAACCCTAATCCTAATTCTAATCCTAATCGAATCCTAATCCGATTGGATTATCCATTATCCTTAAGTTAGTTTCAATATGAATCAAATCCGAATCCTAATTCGATTCGTGTGTAACATTTACACATAAGTCCTCAAAATATTTACTAACGATTAGCAAATACACCATGCAACTTTTGCACTTAAATACCTCTAATTTACAATAATTACAAATTAGTCCTTTTACTAATAAATTAGTAAACTTTAGTATTGTGATTATAATTAATCCATTCTATAAACTTCTTTATCATCTCCATAATATCGATCATGCGCGATTTCTTATGTGTGCGACCTAATAGGCTCAATTCTGTCTGGTAGTGAGATATGATGCGATCCCCATCGGCATCATCATCGAAACTCTTTTTGATGGATCAAACACCTTTGATTCTTCCATCGTATAATAATTATTCGCCTATAATTATTCTTATTGGTTCCCACAATCCACCAGTGACGCCTAGCAGCATATAGTGGCAATCCAGTCAGAAGTGAATATTGGACTGAACCTCTAGGTGCAATTACCGTACAATACAATCCTTTTATCGCATAGTCCCAACTGAGTGGAGGTCATGGAATACTCGTCAAACCCCATCACCCGTTATATGACAAATTTGATAGGACAGAAGCTCATATGGTTACCCTTGGAAACACCTTTCCATGAACCATATTACCTCGGCCGAGGATTTCTGAGCTTTGCCTTACAAATAGCATAGGACTAATTATCTCTCTACCGAGAGCGATAGATCCTCTGTAAACAAACACCCATTCCTAATATGAACCGACTGCAGCCAACATATACTACTAAGACCCGTGACTAGGATCAGAGTTTATTGCATAGTCAAACTACAGTAGCCTCATATTGAATGGCCGTGGTGTCGCAGGTCTAAGGATTAGTTGTACCACTGCAACATCGAATCAGTTACTGATGAATGAGTAGACATCTATGTAACTATTCGTAATTGGTCACTCTCAGTGCCCTTGTTCTCTAACAACCACCTGCACGTTCACTCCAGTATCCCCACACTGATGACTTGAGACTCGTCATCCTAAAAGAGAGCGGCACATACATCAATCTTATCGGATTAATCATCGTCCCCATGATGATCCTCCGATTGAGAGCATTTATGACTTAATCACCAATAATATGTATCTCAAATTCTTAACTCTTAAGAATATACCAAGGAATTAAGTATCCATCGGCACGGGCCGTATCTACCGTGCCGTATCGTGCCAACAAGATACCGGCACGATACAGCCCACGTGCCGATGGCACAACTCAAAATCCTTTTTTCTTTAAGTTACTAAATAATTTTCTCAATAAAGTTCAAAATATTTGATAAAATACATAATAAGCAATTAGAAAAAATTTGCTTAAGAAAATAGATATTTCATGCCATTATGTGTCGGCACACAAGTATTTTTTGTGACCGGCACTCATCGGCACGGCCTGGCACGCACCGTGCAGGCAAGTTTTCGGCACGACTCCATTTTTAAAAGAGAAAGCGGATACTTTCGACTCTTTTCATGAGATTTGTCATCGTATTATGATTGAAAGAAATGAAAAGATCGTTCGTGTTCGAAGTGATAGAGGTGGAGAATTCATAAATTCTAAATTCATTAATTTTTACACTTCCAATGGCATAAAACATGAATTCTCAGCACCCTATACATCTCAACAGAATGGTGTAGTCGAGCGCAAAAACAGGGTTGTTCAAGAGATGGCGCGTGTTATGCTTCACAGCCGGAATTTACCGTTACATTTTTGGGCTGAAGCTGTGAACACCGCCGTCTACGTTATTAATCGAGTGTATTTGTGTCCGGGAACTTTAAATACACCATATGAACTATGGTTTTGTAGAAAACTGAATATCAAATATTTTCGAATCTTTGGGAGTCGATGTTACATTTTACGTGATCGCGAAAATCTTGGTAAATTCGACTCTCGAAGTGACGAAGGGATTTTCATGGGTTATTCTACAAATAGTAGAGCATATCGGGTATTTAACCTGAAATCTAAAACGATGGTAGAATCTATTAATGTTAAAGTAGATGAAGCTTTTCACTTTGCATCTGATAAATCTACCCCTGATACGTCTCTTGATGATGATACTCCTGTAAATGCATCTTCTCATAATAATTCTTTCGATAATGTTGATGCATCTAATGGTTCTTCTAGTTTATCTGATATGCAGGAATCATCACATGTACCTCCGAGTACTCCATTACCTCAAACGCTACGTATCTCCAAGGATCATCCAGAATCGAACATTATTGGAGACCCACAAGAAGGAGTCAGGACTCGGAGACAGTTGGTTTGTGGAGTCGCATGTTACGTCTCCATGATAGAACCAAAGAACGTCGATGAAGCTCTTCAGGATGATTACTGGATTGAAGCAATGCAAGAAGAGCTCCATCAGTTTGAAAGAAACAAAGTCTGGGAACTAACGAAGCCACCGAAGCAACACAATGTAATTGGTACTAAATGGATTTTCAAGAACAAGAAAAATGAGGATGGTACCATTATCAGGAACAAAGCACGACTAGTTGCTCAGGGCTACTCACAGATTGAAGGAATAGACTTTGATGAGACGTTCGCCCCGGTAGCTCTACTCGAGTCGATTCGTATTTTGTTCGCAATTGCTTGTCATTTTAAAATCAAACTCTTTCAAATGGACGTTAAGAGTACGTTTTTAAATGGGTTTTTGAACGAGGAAGTTTATGTGGCTCAACCAAAAAGATTTGTAGACCATAAACAACCTAACCATATTTTTCGTTTGAAAAAGGCTCTTTACGGTCTAAAACAAGCACCGCGAGCGTGGTACGAAAGGTTGACAAAGCACCTTTTGGAGAAGAGCTATTGTCACGCCCCGGGGTCAAGACTGTACCCCGGGCTCGCCAACAGATCCGCCGTCCCTACAGGGAGCCCTGTAGAGGCGTAGCGTCTAACCTGCAAAAAGGAATATACTACACTAAATAGATATCAGAGCAAAATAAACTGCTAGAAATAAAATAAGTACAACTCTCAATATACAATAAGTCCTCACCAACAAATACAAAAGTCTCTCAAAGAAAGAAGAAAAGTACAACTCGATACCTCACTACATAATCTCTCCACCATGACACAACCAAAATATAAGGGTACCTCTATAACACACTGAAGCTGAAGGGGGAAGGGATCTATCTCGCGACTCCCTTACCTCGGTCTGGAAGAGCAGGATCAGCTACTGGCACCGCAGGAACTGGAGCTGAAGTCCCTGGGAAAAAGACACCACGACGGGTGTGAGAACTACCTCCCACAGTAGTTCTCAGTGGGTGCCGCCAACAAGCCCGACGGCCTGCCCACTAAGTCTACTAGAGACAAAAGTAACAAAAAAATGCAGTATGAAAAGCTGGAAAGTAAACATCTACTGCTACTATGCCTCTATCTACAATGCCCAAGGGAAAAGAACAGGAGGAAGATATGCCACTACTGACACTCAACTCAGAATACCCAATCCAAACTGACTGCCACAACGGGTCCAGTCAAACCTGCGCCTACCTACTGCTGTAGGTATGTCCGGTACTCCAACCCGGTATCTAGCTCAATCTCAAGCCGGTACTACAACCCGGTCTCGCCTACTCCGGAGTGGCACTCGAGGGGAGCGACCCGCTCGAGTCAAATAACGGCGCAACACTGTCAAGCACAAATGTGGCACACGCAGGCTATGATCCAATCACTATCTCACTCACTGGCTAAAATCCACACTGTCACTATGACCATGTCCCAAGGATCCCAGATCCACTATCACTATCACTATGCAAACTGGTCTACAGACTGCTACAGACGCCACTCGGTCCCCAGACGCGAGTGCAAATGCAATCCCCAGCTAATAAACCTCCCGGCCCACGACTCGGGGAAAAACCACTATGACCAGAGTGACTAGAGTACTACCACTGTGGAAAAGCTAAGGTGATAAATAATTCTGATGTATGTTCAAGTTACTGCAGTTTAATGGCGCATGATAATTAAGTAACAGGCAATTACGCTAAGTTAAATTCCCAAGTTACAGAGTTTATCAAAAGATCGACAGATTTAGCAATTAGCTACAGTGGTTTTCATGTTGTAAGGTTCAAATACTGCAAGTGGTTCAATGAGGTCATCAGATTTAACAACTATCAACTGTGGGTACTAACATACAATTCTCACATAATATTGGGGCCATAAATTAACGTGCATGCTACTACATTCATAGAATTAGAGTGCAGTCCATAGATTTTGAAAGCAGGATCACCCACCTGATCGCGCTAACTGTCCGGAGTCGCACAGATAAAAAGCCCAGAAACTGATAAAACTCCGAGTCCACTAAGCAAAGAGCACCATAGTGGTGCTTACAAAGTCCTGGGTACAACAACAATTCCACATTTACATTAGATTCCACACTAATTCCTTATACAAAAATCTGCAAGAACAGTCACTGTTCAAACGTAATTTCCACCTGAAAATAATTTTCCACAAATTCCAATAAAAATATCACGACGATCCTCGCGAAGTGTAGATGTCGATAGGCTCTTGAATCGTCGAATTCCGATGTCCGGATGAGGAGATAAAAATCCGCGAAGTGAGTGCTGTCCAGGAATCTCACAGCAAAACAGCGGCTCAGTAATGCCTCGAAATCCGTGCCAAAAACCCAAATCTAGGCAAAACACTCAACACGAAAGTCGAAGATTTACCTCTCGTGAATCCAACGCCGCAAAAATCGCTGAAATTGGCTGTCGGGGTAGCTCTGTGGAATTTTTAGACCGAAATGCGACGATAACGGGCCTCCAACAGAAATCCGTCGCTCCGCACTTCGAGGCAGAAAACACAGTCGTCGCGGCTTCCAAAAGTTCTGAAATTTCACCAGGAGATTCCCAAGAGGAAGAGGAAGAAATTTGGTAAAGGGAGCAATGGCTAATTCCCCTCGGAAAGGGCTCAAAATCGCGGCCCAAGTGGCCTATTTATAGGCCCACAAGGAAAAGCAGCCCAAAAAGCCACTTAAGTCACTTTCGGGCCCAACTTTCGGGCGCCCGAAAGTTTTCGGGCTGCTACAGTAACGGGCCGGCCCGTTACTGTGCGCGCCCGAAACTCCCAGAGGCCGACACGTGTCCCTGCCAAGCTCCCCGCACCCGGCGCACGCTCCGCGACGAATCCCGCGACGCCACGTGTCCCGACCGGCGTCGTGCACCCTGCACCCGACCAACCACGGGGCGCCACGTGGCGCCCCCACGCCGACCCGGTCAACGCGCACGTCGCGCGACGTGCGCGGCCGCGCCGCCGCCGGAACCGGGTCGGGCACGCGCCCCGAGGCACCGCCTCAGCCGCCACTGCCGAGTGGACCGGGTGCACCAGAACCCGCCAACCACACAACGCCACGTGTCCACCGGTCTACCGTGCACCAGAGCCAAAAATTCGTGGACCGCGTGCACAACACCGCACCAACCACAAGATGCCACGTGGCCTACCCTCGGTCCACCGTGCACCCCGCCAAGGCCCGTGGACCGCGCCCGCTGCGCCGGCCAACCGCAGCGCGCCACGTGGCCCGCGCCCGGTGCACGCGCCCCGCGGTGGACCGCGCGCCTGCGCCGCCGCGCTCCGCCGCGCTCCGCCGCCGCCGGCGCTCTTCCGGCCGCCGGAACAGTAACCCACGCCTCGATTTCCGTGTTTTCGCGTCCGGGCTCCGAAAAATTCAAGTAAATAGTCCATTTCGCTCGTTTTCGCGCGCTGAATCCAAATCCGAGGTCCGTTCGGCCAAATTCCGCTTCTAAATTTCCCAAAAATTCCCGGAAGAGTAAACTTGATCCATTTTCCGTCCCGGGTCACAATCAAGCTCCAATAAGCGCGCAAACACCCTACACACCCAAAATGGACTTCCAGAAAAGAAAACAAGCTCCAATTTCACCAGAAACTCAAATCTGGGGCCCGACACGCACACACACACACCCTGAACCTCCAAACCAACAGTAAACCCTGCCGTGGGGATCCGGGTCCTCACATCCTCCCCCACTAAAAGAAAGTTTCGTCCTCGAAACAAACACGGCTCAAAAGGGAGTCTCCAAGCCCAAAGGTAAGCATCCATCAACACAAACTCCAACTCCCCAGTCGCTACAAACTCTCCACAAAGCGCGTCCAACCGCGGAAAAGCTCAGGAATTCCCAAACACTGGGGACGAGGTAGAACAGCCAACTCTACGCGTCCAAGCTATTCGAATTACGCCGCAAAACTTAACAAGAAAGGAAAGAGCCCCACCAGTAGGAAGGTCATCAACCTCCAACTCTCAAATTTAGAAAACAACTGAAATTAGCGAAAAGTTCGAAAGTTCCGAGAGACCAGAGCCCTTGCCCTAATCCAACAAGAACAGGTTCGGGCACCGTCCCCATTTTGGAGTAGTCTTCGTATCTTTCATCCTGTTCGCGAATTTCAGCACAAGAATGAGAAAATAAGGGAGAGAAGGGTTGATGCCGTTCCTGCTGTGGCAACAAAAAGGAAGATACGGTCTATCCGTGCCCCTAAAAGAAACACCACTCTATCCAAGACCCCTAGAGACAAACCCTCTAGTCCTAGGCGTCACCTACGCTCGACAAGTCGCACCTAACCCAAAGCCGCTGAAGCCACTGCTGCAGGAAGGATGCCTCGGTAACCAGTAGAAATGATCTTCTGTCGTCCAACTTGTGGAAAGGCCACTATTCTCCGTTCGCAATCGAATGTTGCACGATACCGCACCAACTGGTCCATCCCAAGTGCTCAATCTGAGTCGGGGAGCTGCAACTGAACCAACACAACAATCGGCGTGCCTTTCAAAGTTCAGTTGTTCTGATCACGCCCAAAATTCGCCTCTGCTGGAAGATACTAGGATGAATCCAAACGCTAATGCAAGTCACAAAATCTCTACCCCTAAATTATGCTAAGATGCACATGCCCTGATACCATGCAGATAGATGCAAAAACTCTACTGATGAATAAATGAGATGCACTGGTAACTAAAGAGCCCGAGCACGGACTGCTGAGATCAGACTAATACCTGCGACGACCTGCTCTGCTGCTGAAGTGTCCTCAACCTGAGCGGCATAAACACGACCGCTCGGTGCCGGGGGACGTCGCTCTGGCTGCCGAGTAGAAGATGAGGCAAAATCTGGCCTGCTGTAGGCCGCAGTAGGGCTGGCTGGCTGGTAAGGAACAAACGGTGCAGATGCTGATGAAGGAGCTGAATGGCTGGCTCTGGGGCACACGCTCGCAAAGTGACCGGCCTGCCCGCAGCGAAAACAATGGCCCTGTCTCTGCGGGCACAGAGTCGGTAGGTGTGGGCCTCCACAGATAACACACCGATCTGGGCGCTGCTGCTGAGAAGTCTGCTGTGAGAACTGCTGCTGTCGCGGGGGTCGACGCTGCTGCTGCTGTATCTGGCGAGACGCCCCCGATCTCTGGTGTCCCTGGTGCCCCCGGCCCTGAGGGTGGTAACGCGGAGGTCCCGGGGGTCCCTGCCTGCTAGACTGCCCCTCCTCCGGAGATGCCGGGCGCTTCGCCCCAGAAGTCGCTACAGGGGCCGGAGATACCTCATCCATCACGGCCTCTCCACTCTCCACATACAAAGCCTGCTCCATCGAGGCCTCCAAGGTCTGCAGTCGGCGGGAGCGGACAAACTGGTAAATGTCTCGGCGAAGTCCTCTCTCAAACATATAAACACGATGGCTCTCGTCTCTGGCCACATGAGGCACACAAGCCAATAACTGGTTAAATTCCGCTATGTACAAGTGCACCGGTCTATCTCCCTGGCGGAGATTCTTCAACCGCTCCTCCAGCCGCTGTCGAACACTCTCTGGAAAGAAGGCTCCCAGCAACATGCTTCGGAACTCGGCCCAGGAAAGAAGCTGCGTCCCCGGTGGACCAGCGGGTCGCACACGCCGCCACCACGCCTCGGCGTTGCTCTCCAGAAAATGGGTAGCCAGAATAACCCGATACCTCTCATCCACAAATAAGCTCTCAAAGTGGCGCTCCAAGGTGGTAATCCAAGTCTCGGCTGCCCAAGGCTCAGCATCCATGCCCGAAAAGCGGGGCGGATCGAACCGCCGCAGTCTCATCAGCAAATCAACAACCTCCCGCTGCTCTGTCTCAGTCAACGCTCCCGTCGCCCCAGCCGGTGGCCTACTCGAAACCGGCTCAGCAGGAATCGCTGGCGCCGGCTGCACCACAGGGGGTGCCACAACAGGGGAAGAAGGCACCGGCGAAGCCTCAGGGGGTGCCACTGCCGGCTGTGCTCTCTGCTCCAATAAGAGCGTCAGCCGCGCCACTGCCTCCTCCTGGCGTCTAGCCGCCTCAGCCATCTGTGCCATCTGGGCACGGAGCTCCTGAATCTCAGCCTGTGGTCCTCGCCCCGAGTCCTCCTGCTCGGGCTCAGAGGACGAAGGCTGCGAGCGCGTCACCATCGAACGTCGAGGAGGCATCCCCACCTGAGGGACAAAACACACAATCAAAACCAAAAGCAACACTCGACCCAATCTAGCGAAAGTCAAAAGGCATGTCCCCCTTCCCGAAGCACTATGTTGTCTGCAGCCAACATAGTCGCCACAGAAGGAAGGCATGTCTATCACTCGTCCCTATCCACTCGGGAGAGTTAGAAACCCAATCCAGACTTTCGCTAAAAATCTCGGCTCTCACGTGGGTCATCCTAGGGTTTAACCATAAGCCTAGGGTTCCTAAGTCCTCAAGACCTACACCCTAAGCTCTGATACCACTCTAATCTGTCACGCCCCGGGGTCAAGACTGTACCCCGGGCTCGCCAACAGATCCGCCGTCCCTACAGGAAGCCCTGTAGAGGCGTAGCGTCTAACCTGCAAAAAGGAAGATACTACACTAAACAGATATCAGAGCAAAATAAACTGCTAGAAATAAAATAAGTACAACTCTCAATATACAATAAGTCCTCACCAACAAATACAAAAGTCTCTCAAAGAAAGAAGAAAAGTACAACTCGATACCTCACTACATAATCTCTCAAACATGACACAACCAAAATATAAGGGTACCTCTATAACACACTGAAGCTGAAGGGGGAAGGGATCTATCTCGCGACTCCCTTACCTCGGTCTGGAAGAGCAGGATCAGCAACTGGCACCGCAGGAACTGGAGCTGAAGTCCCTGGGGAAAAGACACCACGACGGGTGTGAGAACTACCTCCCACAGTAGTTCTCAGTGGGTGCCGCCAACAAGCCCGACGGCCTGCCCACTAAGTCTACTAGAGACAAAAGTAACAAAAGAAATGCAGTATGAAAAGCTGGAAAGTAAACATCTACTGCTACTATGCCTCTATCTACAATGCCCAAGGGAAAAGAACAGGAGGACGATATGCCACTACTGACACTCAACTCAGAATACCCAATCCAAACTGACTGCCACAACGGGTCCAGTCAAACCTGCGCCTACCTACTGCTGTAGGTATGTCCGGTACTCCAACCCGGTATCTAGCTCAATCTCAAAGCCGGTACTACAACCCGGTCTCGCCTACTCCGGAGTGGCACTCGAGGGGAGCGACCCGCTCGAGTCAAATAACTGCGCAACACTGTCAAGCACAAATGTGGCACACGCAGGCTATGATCCAATCACTATCTCACTCACTGGCTAAAATCCACACTGTCACTATGACCATGTCCCAAGGATCCCAGATCCACTATCACTATCACTATGCAAACTGGTCTACAGACTGCTACAGACGCCACTCGGTCCCCAGACGCGAGTGCAAATGCAATCCCCAGCTAATAAACCTCCCGGCCCACGACTCGGGGAAAAATCACTATGACCAGAGTGACTAGAGTACTACCACTGTGGAAAAGCTAAGGTGATAAATAATTCTGATGTATGTTCAAGTTACTGCAGTTTAATGGCGCATGATAATTAAGTAACAGGCAATTACGCTAAGTTAAATTCCCAAGTTGCAGAGTTTATCAAAAGATCGACAGATTTAGCAATTAGCTACAGTGGTTTTCATGTTGTAAGGGTTCAAATACTGCAAGTGGTTCAATGAGGTCATCAGATTTAACAACTATCAACTGTGGGTACTAACATACAATTCTCACATAATATTGGGGCCATAAATTAACGTGCATGCTACTACATTCATAGAATTAGAGTGCAGTCCATAGATTTTGAAAGCAGGATCACCCACCTGATCGCGCTAACTGTCCGGGGTCGCACAGATAAAAAGCCCAGAAACTGATAAAACTCCGAGTCCACTAAGCAAAGAGCACCATAGTGGTGCTTACAAAGTCCTGGGTACAACAACAATTCCACATTTACATTAATTCCACACTAATTCCTTATACAAAAATCTGCAAGAACAGTCACTGTTCAAACGTAATTTCCACCTGAAAATAATTTTCCACAAATTCCAATAAAAATATCACGACGATCCTCGCGAAGTGTAGATGTCGATAGGCTCTTGAATCGTCGAATTCCGATGTCCGGATGAGGAGATAAAAATCCGCGAAGTGAGTGCTGTCCAGGAATCTCACAGCAAAACAGCGGCTCAGTAATGCCTCGAAATCCGTGCCAAAAACCCAAATCTAGGCAAAACACTCAACACGAAAGTCGAAGATTTACCTCTCGTGAATCCAACGCCGCAAAAATCGCTGAAATCGGCTGTCGGGGTAGCTCTGTGGAATTTTTAGACCGAAATGCGACGATAACGGGCCTCCAACAGAAATCCGTCGCTCCGCACTTCGAGGCAGAAAACACAGTCGTCGCGGCTTCCAAAAGTTCTGAAATTTCACCAGGAGATTCCCAAGAGGAAGAGGAAGAAATTTGGTAAAGGGAGCAATGGCTAATTCCCCTCGGAAAGGGCTCAAAATCGCGGCCCAAGTGGCCTATTTATAGGCCCACAAGGAAAAGCAGCCCAAAAAGCCACTTAAGTCACTTTCGGGCCCAACTTTCGGGCGCCCGAAAGTTTTCGGGCTGCTACAGTAACGGGCCGGCCCGTTACTGTGCGCGCCCGAAACTCTGAGAGGCCGACACGTGTCCCTGCCAAGCACCCCGCACCCGGCGCACGCTCCGCGACGAATCCCGAGATGCCACGTGTCCCGACCGGGCGTCGTGCACCCCTGCACCGGACCAACCACGGGGCGCCACGTGGCGCCCCCACGCCGACCCGGTCAACGCGCACGTCGCGCGACGTGCGCGGCCGCGCCGCCGCCGGAACCGGGTCGGGCACGCGCCCCGAGGCACCGCCTCAGCCGCCACTGCCGAGTGGACCGGGTGCACCAGAACCCGCCAACCACACAACGCCACGTGTCCACCGGTCTACCGTGCACCAGGGCCAAAAATTCATGGACCGCGTGCACAACACCGCACCAACCACAAGATGCCACGTGGCCTTCCCTCGGTCCACCGTGCACCCCGCCAAGGCCCGTGGACCGCGCCCGCTGCGCCGGCCAACCGCAGCGCGCCACGTGGCCCGCGCCCGGTGCACGCGCCCCGCGGTGGACCGCGCGCCTGCGCCGCCGCCCGCCGCAGCGCTCCGCCGCCGCCGGCGCTCTTCCGGCCGCCGGAACAGTAACCCACGCCTCGATTTCCGTGTTTTCGCGTCCGGGCTCCGAAAAATTCAAGTAAATAGTCCATTTCGCTCGTTTTCGCGCGCTGAATCCAAATCCGAGGTCCGTTCGGCCAAATTCCGCTTCTAAATTTTCCCAAAAATTCCCGGAAGAGTAGACTTGATCCATTTTCCGTCCCGGGTCACAATCAAGGCTCCACTAAGCGCGCAAACACCCTACACACCCAAAATGGACTTCCAAAAAAAGAAAACAAGCTCCAATTTCACCAGAAACTCAAATCTGGGGCCCGACACGCACACACACACACTCTGCAACCTCCAAACCAACAGTAAACCCTGCCGTGGGGATCCGGGTCCTCACATCATGATATAATAGGACTAAAATCTCTAACCCGGCTATAGCATTTTGGATGGTAGCAAGATCCAAGAGGAACATGAGAGTTAAGCGTGCTAGAGCTAGAGTAGTTCTAGGATGGGTGACCCCCTGGGAAGTGGGGCGTCACAGTTGGTATCAGAGCCATTCACCAGCCGGAAATGTGAGATGAGTCTCGGCTGAGCCAGGGTTATATAGCGGGTAGAGCGAGGCTCCCCGGCTAATGACCGTTGTGAGTGGAGTGCAGCTCCTCACAAGGTCGGCTAAGGCTAGCGAGATGAGTCTCACATCGCCTGGTACTTGTGAGTGTGCTTGAGCCTGACGTGGACGTCAGGGCTTAAAGGGGGGAAGAATGTGACACCCCCGGAATTTGGATTAGTCCTCTATATAAATGATATAATGGGACTAAAATCTCTAACCCGGCTATAGCATTTTGGATGGTAGCAAGATCCAAGAGGAACATGAGAGTTAAGCGTGCTAGAGCTAGAGTAGTTCTAGGATGGGTGACCCCCTGGGAAGTGGGGCGTCACAGCTATACTCGAGGGGGGAGCAGATCGGACTCTCTTTGTGAAGCATTATCAGGATAACTTCATTGTGGCACAAATCTATGTCGATGACATTGTATTTGGTGCAACAAGAGACAATGATGCTTCTAAATTCGCTGAAACCATGGAAAGCGAATTTGAGATGTCTATGATGGGCGAACTAACATATTTTCTTGGATTGCAAGTGAAACAAAATGAAGAAGGCATCCATCTGTGCCAATCCAAGTATGCAAGGGAGTTGGTCAAGAAGTTCGAATTAGAAAATTCTAAAGACTTTCCGACTCCGATGGGAACTAGCAACAAGGGATTAGGAAGTGAATCTCTTAGTGAAAGTGTAGACGAGAAGCTTTATCGTAGCATGATCGGAAGTCTACTCTACCTCACGGCTAGTCGCCCGGACATATCCTTTAGTGTTGGGATCTGCGTGAGATATCAGTCAGCACCAAAGGAGGTTCACCTGAAAGCGGTGAAAAGGATCATTCGGTACGTCAAAAGAACCGTGAATTTTGAAATTTGGTATCCTATGGGAACAACTCTTGACATAATAGGATATTCAGATGCCGATTGGGCAGGATCTGTGGATGATCGGAAAAGTACGATTGGTGCATGTTTTTATCTTGGCCATTGCCTTGTTGCGTGGTATAGTAAAAAAGCAAAACTGCATTGCACTCTCGACTGCTGAAGCGGAATATATTTCAGCGGGTAGTTGTTCAACCCAACTTATTTGGATGAAAAGCGTGTTGAGCGACTTCCGAATTTCAGCAACTTCGGTAACCATTCTTTGTGACAACACTAGTGCTATAAATATTTCTAAAAATCCTGTGTTGCACTCAAGAACAAAACACATTGAACTTAGATATCATTTTCTAAGAGAGCTAGTTGAATCAAATATTCTTCAAATTTCCTACATTTCAACTGAAGATCAATTACCTGACATTTTAACAAAACCTTTGGATCAAAAATGGTTTATTTATTTGCGTAGAGCAATAGGAATGCTTTCTTTGAAATAACTCTTTTTGAAACCATTACTTAGGTTAGGTTTTGTTTTGTGTTTTTGTTCCTTATCTATGTTTGTACATAGAACATTAATTGAGCATTAGTATTATTGACTTTAACTGCATCCTTTCATATATTTAGAAATTTATTATGCTTTGGATATCATAATAATCCATTTGATGCAATGATCATTTATGTCAATTAAGTCATCTCTAAGTGATCAAAGTCAATTTCTCTCTCATGTGATCTCTTGGTATAGTTTTTATCTTATTTGACAATTGAGTCAAGTATGAAATCGAGATCAATTTTTGGTTGAATACCTTATATCTTAAATAATTGATAGCCAATTGAGGGATAGTTTGTTAAAATTCTTATGCTCATAAGATGTGAAAAAAGTTACATCCCAATGAGGAGTGTGAAAACTATCACCATATGGAGGAAAGAGCTACCACCTCGGTCGTCCGAGTACTGTGTGCAGCTACCATATGTATACCAAGCATGGTTTTTTGAGTTGATTAGATAAAATGCATTTTGGAATACTTGACTCTATCAAATTCCAAGGTTGGTATAAGGTTGGGATTTTATTGAAAGATGCTCAAAGAGCCACTCTCTTCAATAAATTGACTAGATATATTATCTAACATATTTGGGATTTCAAACATCTATCGATCTTTGTGTTTCATTTTCTTTATCATATTGATGATTTGATAAATGCATTACTCATAAGATCGTGATAGATGTCATTGAACTTGTTCAACTTTAAGGGATTTAATTTTTATAAATTTTCGTTTCATTATTTGGATATTATTGATAGATTTAGCATAATCTATTTCTTTTGATATGAAACGATGACTTTTGTTTAAATTTGACATGCATAAGTGCTTACAATCCTTTTCTGGATTTTCTAGAATTTTTCTAAATTTTTCTGAAGAAAAAGTTGGAGCCGATCCGGACTGAATTTTCTGTTCCGGATACTGAACGCAGGAACTTTCTGCGGGTAGCCGATCCAGACTGTATTCTTGATCCGTTCCGGACCGCGGCTAGGTTATATTTGAAACGAAAGGGTTTTAATTTTCTTTTCATTACAAACTTTTGTTTCCAAGTCTCTAGAGTTTCTCTCACTAGAAAACAACCAATTTGGAGCCTTTCTAACTCAAGTTCTCCGGATCCAAGTAAGTTTCTTTGATCAAAACTCAATCTTTTCTCTGGTTTTGCATTGTTCTTCATAACATGAGTGAAAATCATGGTTGGAATTCAATTCTAGATTGTTTTTGGTCAAATTTTTTTGAAATAAGAACTCTGAGTAGATTAGTTTTGTTTATATGCTTGATATTCTCTTGATTAACGAATTCTTAGGCTTCGATTTCTGAAAATTCGGTTTTAGGGCATATAATGAGAATTTTTGAAAATCATGAAATTGATCTATTTTTAAAATTCTTTTTGTAAAACTAATTTGATTCTTAGTCTCTCTACACGATAATGATTGTTTAGGTACAATTTTTAAAATTTTTGAAAATAAATAATTTTTTCGTGTTCTTGAGTTCTTGCTCGCAGGTTTCTTTAATCACTAACGCACTAGCAGCAAAAATGGTGTTTGCATGGATAATTATTCTTCTTGTTGCCATGGTGCACACAAGAGCAACGAACAAGCCCAAGAGGGCTAAGAAAGCTAAGGAAAGCTCAAATTCGGGATCCGAGACGGACTCCGTGGATTGGGATGAGCTTTTGGAGGAAGGCGCTGCACGTGCTGCACCTACTGCCTCAAAGGGGAAAGCCCCTGCCGAAACCTCAAAGGCGAAGACTCCGCCTACCGCCGCTGAAAAGGGGAAAGCCCCAATGAAATCAAGTCCTGCTAAGACAAAGAAAAAGAGTGTTGCCCGAAAAAGAGGGAGTGCTCGAGGTATATCTATTGAAGAACCACTTTCGAGCAAGCCTCCTCCACAAGACTTTGTAAGTTCTGAGAGGATTAAAGACTTTGAGAAAAGAGAATGCATTGGCGAGCGACATGTGAATGTCAAAGCTCTGAAGGAGCGCTCTGCATTATTTGGAACACTTTTTGACCAAACTGGACTTGCCCCGATCTGCAACTTTCCAGAATCTACAGGCTACTGTCTTCATCTTGTCAGGATGTTCTACCAAAATGGATCAAGATTGGTAGATCTTGAAGACGGGCCTAGAGAATTTCAAACATCTGTCCGCAATGTTAAGATTAAGGTCACACCTCAGTTGATTGGAGAGGTGTTAGGGATGAAGGCCCGAGTTGATGGAGCTCATTATCTAAAGGGTCATGTCTTTACCAATACAACCTGGAGGGTGGTTGTCAATGGGATTTATCTTCCTGATACTCAGTCGACGGGAAATTCAATCTTTTCAAAAGAACTTCGACCGGAGTATCGCTTCTTGAACTTCATTGTTTGCTACAGCATCCTACCTAACATGCAAACAAAAGTTCTGAGATGGGATAGAATGTTGTTTCTTTATCTTCTTGGAAACCCCACAGCGGCTTTGGGATCCAACTTCAACATTCAATATCTCATTTGGTCGAGGATGGCGCGATATGTGGAGAATGCCCATCCTACGGAGCGACTTCCATTCCCAATGATCATAATGCGCATTCTTCGCAAGCTCAAGATCGACACCAGTGCGAGCGCATACATGCACAGCTTGGGAACAATTAATGATACAACTATTGTGAAGTCCCTCTCCACAAGACAAGATGAGCCTCCAACACCTCCTCGCAGAAAAAGACCAGCAGCACCAGCACCAGCAACAACAGCAGCAACAGCTTCAGCACCACCAGCAGCAGCTTCAACATCAGAGGATGATGCCTCTGTTACATCTATTTACCGGGAGCAACAACGACTTTCTTCAGAACAAGAACGAATGTCTAACGAATTCATTACGATGAAGGCCGACATAGGAGTTCTAAAGAAGGAGCAGCTGTCTATGAACAAGATACTTAAAAAGATATTTCAAAAACTTGGCTGCAGCAGTTCTGAAGATTCAGAATGATCTTCCTTTTGTTGTTCTAACATCTTTTTAATTTTTTGTTTTGCAGGTTTTAGTCTTAGTTCTTACTATCTTCGAACTTTTTAACTCCCTTTCATTTTGTAATCTTGGCTATGTTTAGTGACAAAAATGGGGAGAGAGAATTATGAGATGGTTTGACAATGGTCAGTGAGAACTTTGAACTTTGGAACACTAGAACTTGGAGGTAAGTATACAACAACTTTGGTTTTGTATTGTGAATAATTGCATGTCTCGACTAACTATTTGACTAACTATTTGGGCTTGTAATATTACTAACAAGTTGTTGTTGACTAACAAACTTATGACATTTGGATTTTAAAGCTTAGAAGATATGTCTATCTCTGATTGGTATTTTAATACATATCTGATTTTATAAATGTCATGGTGAGTATAAACTCTATCTCTCTGGTTGGTTTTTGAATGCTAAAATTCTTGAGGTATCTAGCGATTTCTTTTGTCAAGAATTATTTCTTTTGCAGAGAGTACAGATGTCTAAGTTTAGAGTCTGTTTTAGGAGTTTATCTTGTGTATTCATTTTTATTTGGATCTCAAATTGTAGTAATCCAGAAATTCAAAATTGAATTTGAAAAATTTAAATGTCAATATGAATGAGAAATTGCAAAGGTAAACCTATGTGGTTGTATATTGGTGTGCAAGTTGCACAGTTTTCGGAGCACTATTGCTGCCTTTCAGATCCGAGTCTGATCTCGAAAATCTGAAAACGCCAGTGCGACCGTCTCGTTGAATCGATTAAAAACGATATAAACTGATTTTCGATCCGACGGTCGGATTGTTCAGAAATTAGTGTAGAAGCTTGTGGGGCCCATGACTTAAGTCGTGAATAGTAACCTCCTGTTTTAATTCCTCGCCGAGCGAACGTTGACCGATTCACTGTCTGGAGTCCGAATTTAACGGTCCAGGTAGTCGATTTTAACCGCTTCGTCATTCTAAGCACAGTGGCGCTGACGAAATTTGCATTTGACGAGCCTAAAGTATCGTAAAGCGTGTCGAACTGTATAATTTATAGTATAAGATGAAATTTAAAAATTTATGGAGCTAAATTTTAGCGAACCAAAATCTCTACCTGATAGGTTTTGTCGAGCCGGACGTCGTGGTGGTGTCCGTTTTTCAGTTTGACAGTCCGGTTGTCTCGAAAAGTGTGAAATATGGAAAAAATTATAGTATTTTTTGTAAAGATGCTATATTTTATGTGTCAAAGTGTACCAAACTTGTACAAGAGGGACTTCTCTGTGATTTTATTCTTCAACAAAGGACCTAGATCTAATGGATGCAAGTTCAGGGACTTAGTTGCATTTTGTTGCAATGTGTATTATAGCATTTTAGGGTTCTTGAGAGAACCATAACCACTTCTGTATCTGTAACCGTAGCCTCCACCCCACGACTCCTCCTCTTCCTCTGGCATTTTTCCCGAGCTTCTGCACCACCGGCCGCCGCCCCAGGGTCGCCGGAAAAGCAAGGATAAAATAAGAAGCAACCTTGATTCTCGGGTTGTAGGAGAAGGAGAAGTACCCAAGCCCCCAGATTGTGCCTGGACCTTTCTGTAGTGGTGATCTTCATCCAGAAGACTAGCCGTGAAGGCTGGTGCACCGCCGTGGCCGCGCGACGCTGGGAAGATCACCGTCTTCTTCCTCGGGTCCGGCGAAGGTGAGGTTGTTTATTCTTGTGTTTCTTTTGCAACCTGGGTTATTGCAGTGGAGTAGTGAAGCTCTAGGGATGCTCCCAGCCGAACCCCGAAGTCGGGAATGCCCCCGGTCGCCGGCGGGGAAATTGCACCCGCCGGAAACCGATATTGCTCCGCCCAAGCTGTTGGCCGCACCCGATGGCTCAGCTTCGAAACTAAAATCATGGGCACCTTCTGTAGGGCCTGTGGAACCTCCCCTAGAAGTTTGGTTGCATTTGGATTAGTGTGCGCTTCGCAGTTTGATGCCCTAGCTTTGGGTTATCTCGGGTTCGCCCGAGGTTGCGCCGCCGCCTCCGCCGCCGCTTGTTGCCGCCGGCCACCTGCCCAGTTTGCTTCACCATGTCAAGACAGAGCTATAGGTACCTTTGCATGCAAACCATGCTGGCCTGTGATGATTCCACCATTAATGGTGTTGCTCCGGCCGAACTTGCTCCGCCGCCGCCGCCGTCGCCTCTCGCCGCCGGCCATGGGTCTAGCAAGTTTCGTGGAGTCAGTTAGCACCTACTGGTGCTTGTGCTTGAGACCCAGAGCCTAGGTGTAGGGATCCACCATTGTTGTCTTCAAGCTTATGTGTTAAGTTTGTTGCACACCATGTGTTCGAAGAAATGCTCGAGAGAACCAAATTGGTTCTGTTCATCCAGAAAGTGAGAATCCGACTCCTGCAAGCTTCCTGAGCTTGATGCTCACTCTACTTCAGCAAATGGCTGAGTAGATGGAAGGATTTTGCAATTTGAACCCTTCAAGCTTATGTTTTTAGAGCCATGTTGCTCCGGCGATGTCTCCGGTTACCCCGCAGTACCTAGTTGGTGAGCCTCCGAGTTCTTTCGACCCACTGAGCATGATGCTCACCCTATAATTGGGTTTGGTCGAGTGTAGGTATTAAATGTAGCAATGTGAGCCTTTATGTCAAGAAATTGTTGACCCGAAGTTTTACTTGGGTTTCGCGTTGCTTCCAAAAGGTGAGCACAATGTCCAGCAAGTCGAGGGCCACCTGCTGGTGGTGTCGGTTCGTTAAATTAGCACTCCGAAATTAAATGCAAGCTAAAATAGCATGGAATTGCATTCTTTTATGCAATTTGGTAAAATCCCGGGGGCCTAAATGCAATTGTGACCATACTAGCTTCTTTGTACAGTATACACATGATCTCTAAACCTTTTGTTGGAGGTCCGATGCTTTTCGTTGAGCGGGAATTGGATCCCGAACCGTAAATCGGCAAAATCGCCGGTTTAACGGCGATTCGGCGTTAATCATGCAATTCAGGAAATTGCGGTGATTAATTGGTGATGCCAGGTATCCGTGGCTGTTCCCGGTGCTGTTCTAAAGAGCCCGGTGATTTTAGTTTCTCGGTTGCAACTTCCGGAGCCAAAATGGGCTTCCCGGGAGTGTTTCAGTGGTTACGGCTTTGCCGGTGCACAGGATTACCCAGAGTCTGGTGTTAGAACCTAAATGTCTTAAGTTAGACATTCTTGGGCAGCACGTGAAGTTTCACGAGTTTTGATTATTGTTCAGCACAGATTGGGTCATAGTGGATCTATCGGCGGTTTTCCGAAATTTCGAAAAATTCCGGGACTTCAGCGAAGTTCCCTGTTTAGCTTGTCTGCACACAGTGTGTCAGTGGGTTGGGTATGTGTGATAGTCTATTTTCTGACCTGTGCTTGTGATTTAGGTCCCAGCAGTCAGCCGCCATCTTGCGAGCCATCCAGCAGCCACCGTGATCATTGAGGTGGGTTTATCTTTGGTCCGGGCTTTATCAGGTTGGCCCTATGGGGTGCCGTGGTAGGTCGGACCCCTGTTTTTGGTGTAGCCCTGAACCTATACTTGAGCCTTTCTAATTGTTTTGATTCCAGCATTCAGTCATTACAGCTATGTTGCCTTGATCTTACAGTTGAGCTCTCTATATGCTTTCATTCTCAGCACTTAGTATGTATAGTGATATACAGCTTGACATATACCATGTTTGTTTGGTTATCAGCCTAGTTATATCAGCATTTTCTGTTCTATGTTGCATGATAGAATAGAAATACAGTTCTGCTATTCAGTTCAGTTACAGCTCAGATATTCAGCTCCTGTTGTTCAGATTCGTTTATACAGCATCCGTGATTGTTACAGCCTTCAGCATCCCGATAGGGATTTCTCGGCTTATTGCCGTGTGTGTGGTCTTTAGACCATGAGCTTGAGCATCAGCATTATGATCGCCACAGAGCCAGCTGTTCTTTCACGTACACTAGCGGATTGATCCCCCGCAGTGGTGTACTTTACCGGTAAAGTGGTCAGCAGTGGCGACCCGTGAGCCCAGAGGGTTATGACAGCAGATTGGTGTACAGGTGGCATTTAGCCTGAGGTTCTGTGAGACCAATAGTGGCATTTAGCCTGAGGTCCTTGGAACCAACAGTGGCAGGTGATTGGGTACTCTACTGCTTGTATTGATGCATGATTCATCTATTTTGATTGTTTCAGTATTTTAGCATGACTGGCACATGAGTTTCAGCATTCTCTATTTACAGCATTGATAGATATTGATTATCACATTAGCTCTACTCCATAGCATGATTAGCTCTGTGTGTTGGATTTGCTAGTTACTGCACGATTAGATTATATATTCGAGTATCCCTGCTTTTGTCTTTGTTTTCACTTCAGCATGCTTAGTTTCAGTTCAGCATCTTGTTATTCAGCTTTCAGTTATATTCCACCTTTGTTATCCGCTTATCATTGTATCCGGTAGGTACGACTTGCTATTTCTCGGCCCGTCGTGCCCACTGGGATACATGTAGAGTGTATCTCACACCCCCTGGGTGACCATTTTTCAGGTCAGTCGGGTGCTGGAGATTGGGACGAACCAGTGAGCTGTTGCGCTAGAGTTGTCCCCTGCTATTGGCCGCAGTGGCCCAGTGCTAGTATTTTCAGTTATAGTATCATGATCGTAGTTGTCTCTGTATTTTTGAGTTGGTGTATTTGTGGATTATATCATGAGTAGTTATGGATGTATTAGTTATAGAGCTTTATGCTTTTGATTTAGCTGTTGATTATTGCCCTCTGATTGTATCACTGCACTTGCCTAGCCGAGCATGTATAGGGGAGACTCTGTCCGTGTGGACAGAGGATTTCCTATGCATGTGGCGGTCTCTTCACGTCCTGAGTTTAAAGTTTGAACTCTAATTTAAAAAAAAAAAAAAAAAAAAAAAAAAAATTCTATAGCTATTTTGAAACTCGGGGCGTGACACAAATGTAAATTTTTATTGTATGGTGATAGCAACAAAAATATCTTTTTGAATTTTTTTAAATGAATTTTTTGTTTTGTCACGAAACCGCCAAAGGGGGAGATTGTTAAGGAATTTGTTTTGGCGTATTTTGTGAAAGTGGTTAAGTCTTGAAGATTGAAGATGAAGAAGCTTGGATCATATGCCTCAATGTCACGCCCCGGGTGTAAACCAGAACCCGGGCCCGTCTACAGATCCGCCGTGCACACGGTATTTCCCGCGTACACGAAGCGCCAAACCTGCTCAGATATATAAGAGATAATAATAAATGAGCAATAAAAACAGAGCTGAACTAAACTAATACATCTCAGACTGAAGCTGGAAATAAAATACAATACATCTGTATAAATGATACATCTGTCTCTCCCAGCTCACCAAAATAAATACAACCTGCTGGCAAAAGCCAGTCCCAAAGTAAAAGTACAATCGTCTGAGGAAATACGGGTACACCAACAGTCCAGCTAACACGCTCATCCTGCCTCGAAGTCTATCTACTCAGCCGTCCTCTCTCCTCGACCCGTCGCTGGAAACCCAGCAGCACCCGCAGAAGACACTGCAAAACAAGGGAGAAGAAAAAGAGGAAAGAAGAATGGGGGTAAGACTACCAGTAAACCAGTAGCCTCCCCTAGTGGGTAAAACCTCAAACCCTGACACACCCACTAGGTCTACCAGAGGCAAAAAGGAAAGAAGTGCGGTAAGCAATGATGTCTGCTGAAAACAGGAACTACCACTACTATGCCTCTAATATGCCAAGCTAAAGAGATAGCTAACAGTATGCATCAGAATGTAAATGCCTGCCTGTCTGGACCCAATCGATACACTAGTAAGAACTGGTACTGCCTGCCTTGCCTGCCTGCCAAATCGGGTATGCCAGTCTACGCATAACACCGATAGGGGATGAGAGTCCCGAGGACTCGGAGCCTGTAAAACGCACACTCCGGAGTGGCACTCGAGGGGAGCGACCCACACGAGTAAAATGCCTGAGTAACAAGTGTCATAGATCAGCAGGACTGGATCATGACTCTGATCAAAGTGGGAAAACCCATCCACTAAAGGGAGACCCGATCTCAACCTGATGCAAGATAAACAAATAGTGGGAAACCCCATCCACTAGGAACCTGATACCCAATCTGATGCATAAGCAACCTCCGGTCAACCGCCCAAGGTCCGCGGTTGCCGCAATACCCTGCCATCAAGCCTGCCTGTCCCAAAATCCAAGATCCACAATCGGGTAGAATAATCGATATCCGGTCAACCGCCTACTGTCCGCGGTTGCCGCAATAACCCCCAAGTCCGACATCAAGTACACCCTGTCTCCGACCCCAAGGTCCCGGCTACACTATCCCAAACCCCCGCTCGAACCCGAGCAACATGACTCGAAAGTCTAAATAAGAAGGAGAAAGAAGGCAATCATGGTTTCTCCTAAGTCAAATCCCAATATGATAGTGTAGCAATAAAAGATGGCCTATCTAGATGTCCATACAAGCATGCAAGTGTTCTCAAGGAAATATAATTAAAGGCATTAATCATTAACAGTTTCCACCTACGCATGTCGTCTACCCTCAAGTAGTACCATCAACAGGATAATCAAATAGTCCAACATAAATATTCCATTCCACATGCAAGGTTAACCGCTATCAAAGCAACCCTATTCCCACACCGGCATGCATAAACCCAACCCCGATCATGATTAATCAAGATGTCCAATAAAGGGGATCACTCTAATATTCCTAGTGAGCATGTCAAAATAGAGGCAAGAAACAACCACCCACATCGAGCGCTAAATCCTGATCCCAACAGCGAAGTCCGCGCCCGGTCTCAACGATCACCACGGTACTGCACAAAATACCCCAAAAGAACAAGCACAATTAACATACAATGCTCACACCGAAATCTGTCCATAATACAATCAGTCCACAGTTTTGCCTTTTTCACCTGCGAGATCTGCTCTAGAAATTCCAGGAAAAATACCGTCACGATCCTCGCGACGAACCGGTCGAAACGACTACCTGCACGTTCCCACACGATTTTCCTATGCTGAGAACCAAAATCGACAAGGGAACCACCCCGAACAATACTTCCACCCAAAACTGTGCTACAAAGTTCTGTAAAAAGGGGTTTCTCACCTTCGGGGAAAATTCCAGGAAATCCAAGAAAATTCAGGGAGACTCCTTGCGATGTGTAGATGCAAATCCCCTTTTGAATCACCCCAATCCGATGCCCGGTTGCGGAGATATCGCCGAAATACCGAACCGCTGTCCAAAACTCCATCACAGCAAGATGAGGTCACAAGATGATCCGAAAAACCCATGAAAACCTTGGAATGGGGAAAAACCAGTAGAAACAAGAAACGTAGCCCTACCTGTCAAGAATCCAACGGCGCAAAAATCGCGAAAATAGGAGGTCGGGGTGAGTCGGGGGAGCCTGAACACTGAAATGCGACGAATCGGGTTGCCGGAGAATGATCGTCGCGCCGCGCCGGAAAAATCCCAAACCTCGGGATCCAAGCCTCCTAAAATCCTCAAACTTCACAGGATGCTTCCTCTCTTCTTGATGAAGATTTCATCTTCTCACCTCTAAGGGAGATGGAGCCCCGAAAATGGTGAAAATGGCCTCCCAAGTCTCCTCGGATTCCCTCAAAGAGCCAAAGCCAAAAAAACATTTCGGAAAATTACCTTTGTGTCCGCCGAACAGGAAACACCAAATTCCACCACTGAGAATGCGCCACGTGGCACCGACCGGCTGATCGCGCGCCCAGACGCGCCTGCTACCCCTGCCCGCACAGTAGACCATCCAATAGGGGTGCGCCACGTGTCGAAGCTACTGCCAGCTGCACCCGGTGCACCAATATCCGTGAACCGACGCAATAGGAATCCGCCACGTGTCCACCCTGTGCACCGTAGACCATAAGCCACATAAAAAAACTCCGTGGACCGCATGCTGTGAACCAGCCTATGGAAATATGCCACGTGTCTTCCCTGTCGGTCCACCGTGCACCTAAAGAATTCCGTGGACCGCGCCGTATGAACCATCCAACCACAGGCCGCCACGTGGCACCGCCCTGGTGCACGCCCGCGCTGTGGACCGCGCGCCTGCCCCGCGCTGCCCGCGCCCTGCCCGCGCCGCGCGCCGCCGCTGTGCCGCCTGCCCGAGGCTGCGCCGCCGCCGCCGCCGGCCGCCGGTGATCGCCGGAATTACTGTTCCGGCGATGAACAGTACCCGAAGCTCAAAAAATCAAGTAAATAGTCCATCTGAAGCGTTTTCGCGCGCTGAATCCGAATTTGACGTCCGTTTTGCCAAATTCTCACTCTAAAAATTGCCGAATGCCCCCGGAAAGGTATTCTTAGTCCAAATTTCGCGCCGAGCCCAATCTTAATATCCGTTTCGCCCGGGAACACTTCCAGAGATCCGACGGAGTCACCCGATCACCCACGTGATCCATTTAAGTCCGAAGTCCAACACTAGTGTCCAATTATGCCCCAAACACCTCCAGCACACCGCGTAGGCCTCCAGTAGCCACCCCAATGCACTGCAACAGCTCTGCGGAGGTCCGGGTCATCACATCCTCCCCCACTAAAAGAAAGTTTCATCCTCGAAACTAAAGCCATTCCTCAACACGGAATCTCAACCCAATAGAGGGGGTAAATATCCAATCATCCACCACTCAAGCTCCCAAGGCTGACAAATACCTCCTCCAGAGACGCGATGCAATCCTCGGGTCTCTAACTGGAACAAAATAAAGGTGAGCACTCCAGGAATCCGCACCACCTCAACCAAGTACAGCTGGGCTAACCGCTCGAGCTACCAAGCTGTCCGCATCGGTACAAGCATCCGCCCCTGCTAGGGCCTCAGATAACCAACCGCAAGTCCAACAACACCCAGCTCAACCCGAGTACCTCGGCACTCCCGAGGCATCCGATATAAGTCCCCCAACTGATCCCGTAGCCTCTGATCTCTAATCCAAAACCGTCGAGGTGTAGAAGCAATTTCCCCCAACTCTCCGGCATCAGCACACAGCCATAAGCAGTCAAGAGAACCAGATTGCAAATCAATCTTCGCGAAGATCCAGTACCGTTGCAGCTGGTAAATCAAATCCTCCAAGCTTGGCAGAAGGGTGCTAGCTCCCTATGATCACTTCATCAAATTCTTACGGGTCCTCACAAAGCCGAAGTGAACCAACCTTCCACAACTCGAATAGCACCGGCGCCCCCAAAGGTGCCACACGTGGCCTGACATAATTCCAAAACATCAAATCCTGGAGTTGGGTCCTCAACTCCCAAACTGGTGTCATGCCAAACAACTCCGATAGGAGAACAGCTAGGAACTCACAACCAAAAGGGTATCTCCAAGTCCTGGTGCCGCCGCAGATCCCTCAAACACACCAGCCAAAAGGCTACTCACCCACTACGAGACATCCGCCTCGCTCACAAAGTCAAAACCAAAGAGGCGAAGATACTCTCAAGCAACCCAAGTACACCAACACCTCCAGGCCTGGCTCCCACGAAAATCGTCCTCACAGCATAATCAGCCGCCGCGAAAAGAAAAACAACCGAGCCAGCCTAACCGTCCTAAGTACCAAACTAAGCCCCACAAACAAGTCAAGACCATCAGGTCTACAGGTACAATCAAGGACTCAACTGCACCGGGCAGGACCCACAACACGTCCCCACGTGCTAAAGATCGGGAATACGACCTCCCGTACACCCGGTAACCGTCCTACCCTTAACCCAAAGCAATGAAGCCAAACACTACCCACCAAGAAGGGAAAACCTCTCGTATCGAATGATACGAACCCCAAGAGCCCAAAACAAATCAAACCTACCGCCACGCTGGCCGCTGGAATCTATGTGCTCTGACGGTCTCAAAATCCACTATCCTGGAAAAGAGATCGGGAATACCTCATCCGACTGACCTGTCCTCCATCACCCGGCGCCAAGCGCCTCAATCAGAACTCGCCTCAGGCGGCAGATCCCAATCGAAAGGAACTGCAATGCCACGCTCCATACCCGGCGCCTACTCTAATGAGGCGTCCCTAGAACTCTCAATCCCCCACCGAACAAGACCCTGCCTTCGAAGGCTCCATACTCAATCCCACAAGTCAGGGCAGATCTGGCTCACTCCTTCAATGCAATCCCACAGTTTCCCTGCTGTCAACTGTCCACCCTTCCTCGGTGCCCCAGCACTAAACGTCGGCACGGAGGGGCTACTCACTAGTCTGACAACTGTGCCACTGCATTGATCCGACAACTGCGCCACTGTGTTGATCCGACAACTGTGTCACCACGCTGCTCCGACAACTGTGTCACTGCTCCGACAACTGCGTCACTGCTCCGATAGCTGTGTCACTGCTCCGACAACTGCGCCACTGTGCTGATCCGACAACTGTGTCACCGCGCTGCTCCAACAACTGTACCACTGCTCCGCTGATCTGCCTCCAACACTCCTACCCTTCGGGTCCGGAGCCCCCCCCCAGACTCCAATCTGGGTATCCGGCCCGAAACAACCAGCTCAGGCCCAAAAGCCGCACCAAGGTGCACTCGGGTCAGAGCCCCAACGTCGGGGAGACACCGCTCACCACGACAAAACCGCAAATCAGCACACCCCAAACACTCAACCCAATCTAGCGAAAGTCAAAGGCATCCCACTATTTTTGTAACGTTATGTTGTCTGCAGCCAACATAACTGTCCCGCAAAAATAGGGTATGCCGATTGTGATGATCCGGATTTTTTTATGGAAGGTTTTTGAGGCATTAACGGTGATTAGAAGAAGCCACTGAGTGTAATGGAGCTTGCAGCGTCGAAAACGGACTTCAGAAATGGATCCGGCGTGAAAAATGGATCAAGTGGGCCTTTCGGGAGCTTTCGCCAAAATTTCGGATGAGAATTTGCAGAAACGGATGGCGAATTCGGACTCAGCGCGCGAAAATGATCAAAATGGTATATATAACTTATTTTTTCGGCAAATTTTACTGTTCACCGGAACAGTAATTCCGGCGACACTGTTCCGGCGCCGGCGGCGGCCGGCGGGCGGCGGCGGGCAGCGGCGCGCGGCGGCGCAGGGCGGCGCAAGGGCGGAGAAGGGCCGCGGGCAGGCGCGGGCAGGCGCAGGCGGGCACGGGCAGGCGCGGGCAGCAGCGCGGTGCGCGGTCCACAGAACAGTCGTGCACCGGGAGCACTGAAGAACCCAAATGCCACGTGTCATCACCTGATTGGCCCGGCGTCGTCAAAGGAGGCGGCGGGCGTGCGACACGTGGCATCCCTTCATTGGCCGACAGGATCCGGAAGACCCGGCGCGTAGACCGGGCTCGTGCGCCCCGTGGACCACGTGGGACACGTGGCCACTGTTCATTGGCGGGCGCACGGCCGACCACGTGCACCGGGCGCGTGAAACACGTGGGCGGCGGGGACACGTGGCGCATTTTCATTGGCCCGTATGGATGTTTCCTGTTTTGTGAGGCGTGGCGCAATCCGGTTGGCTGGATTTGCTGTACCGTGTTCTGGCCCGGATTTTTTGTGGAGCCCGAATAGGGATTTTGGCCCATTATATAAACCCCTCCCTCTCTCTTTGCAAATTACGATTTCTAGAGAGAGAAAATGAGATTTTGCCCTATATGAAAGTTGTTCCTCTCTCTATCCTCTATCTACCCTATAAATTTCAGAATTTCGGGATTTTCCGACAGCGAGTTATCTGCGACACGGCGCACTGCGACGATTTCCAATTTCGGCCCATTTTCCGTCACAGTTCAGTCGGAAGTTCGCTGTGTGCTAACCAGGAGGAATTTTTGAACGATTTCTTCGACAGCGCGACCGTAAGAGGTAAGGCTTCGTTTTTCGTGTTAATCACTTTGCTCCGTTTCGCACTTTTGGCACGGTTCCCGAGGCACCTTTGACCCCCCTTTTTGCTGTGATATTTTCTGGACAGCCCTGACTTCTCCGATTTATATCTTGGCCTAGGAACATCGGATCGAGACGTTTAAGTAGTCGATTTTGATCTACTCGTCGCAAGGAACGCAACCGTAATTTTTCTGGAATTCCTGGAGCACTGTACAGAGGTGAAAATCCCTTCTTCTTCGTGCTGTTTGGAAAAACAACAAAGGCTGTATTTTTTTGGAGTTGTATTTACACCGAGTGCATTGTTTTGTACTGTAGTACACTGTTTTCAACAGATTACGCTGTTAGGAGACTGCGGACAGCAAGGAGACCTTTTTGGGTGTGGATCACGCTTTTCGAGGTGGGTGGTTGTTGCTTACCTCACTTCTGACTATCTCACTAGGAGTATTAGAGACTCTCGACTTTAAACTGATAATCGGTGTTTTTAATCATGAAATTCATAAATAAAAACCCCACAAATAATATGGCAGATCTTTTATGATAAACTGGGACGTTATTGCTGGACATATGCTGGAACCTATCATCGCATGCAACAGACTTATCATAAAATCATCTTTTTCTAAATAAATATCCGATATTTTCTTTCAGTTTTCAACAGTAACCCTTTGCATGCTTGTTTGGACATCTAGATAGGCCACTATTTATTGCTACACTATTTTTGGGACTTGACTTAGGAGAAACCATGTTTTACTATTCTCCTTCGCATCTGGATTCATGTTGCTCGGTTTGAGCAGGGTTTGGGATAGTGTAGCTGAGGCTTTGAGTCTGGGACAGGTTAGACTCTATTATGGGTTGTGGGGCATTATGGTAACCGCAGACATCAGGCGGTTGGCCAGAGGTTGACTATTTTATCAGTTTTGGTCTTATGGGTTATTACGGTAACCGCGGACAGTAGGCGGTTGACCGGATAATTATCTTTACATCAGATTGGGTATAGATTTCATTAGTGGACGGATTTTCCCACTTTGCTCATAGTCATGATCTAGTCCTGCTATACAGAGATACTGGTTACAGGGATACTTATTACAGAGGCATTTTACTCGTGTGGGTCGCTCCCCTCGAGTGCGACTCCGGAGTGCGCGCGGCAGACTATTCATGAGTCCGTGAGACTCCTTTTCGCATCGGTGTTATGTGTGGGCTGGCATACCCGATACGACCCGGCACGGCAGAGCAGGCAGTACCAGTTTTCACTGGTGACTAGATTGGGTCTATTCAGGCAGGCAGGATAGATACTGAGGCATACATATAGTCATTCCTTTTGGCATGACAGTAGAGGCATAGTAGTGATAGTTTCCCCTTTTCAGTAGTCTCTATAGCATACCACTGTCCTTCCCTTTTGCCTCTAGTAGTCCTAGTGGGTGCGTCAGTGTTTGAGGTTTTACCCACTAGGGGAGGCTACTGGTTTATCTAGTAGTTCTCACCCCCATTATTGTTCTCTGTTTCTTCTCCTTTATATTGCAGAGTCGTCTGCGGGAGCTGCTAGGCCGTCGGCAGCTGATCGAGGTAAGGGGATCGCTGAACAGATAGATCTCCTGTGAGCTGAGGGATTGTATTAGACAGATATTGTACCCAGACTATTGTGCTTTCCTTTTATTTTAGGTCTGGCTATAGCCAGCTGGATGTATCATTTTGGTGAGCTGGGAGATTATTGTATTGATACAGTTTTACTTGGATTTCAGTTACTATGTGGTTCTTCTATTTCAGCTCTGTATTATGCTCTTTTATTGTACATCTTATATCTGAGCAGGTTACCAGCGCTTCGTGTACGCGGAAAATTCCGTGTGCACGGCGGATCTGTAGACGGACCCGGGTTCTGGTTTACACCCGGGGCGTGACAGATTAAGTTGGTATCAGAGCTTAGGGATAGGTCAGTTGGGACATAGGAAACCCTAGGCTTTTGGCAGACCCTAGGATGATAGGTCGTGAGAGACGGGACTTTTTGCGAAAGTCGTTGATTTATTTGTTTGACTCTTCCAGTAGGAGAAGAGGGATCGACATATCCTATTTCTAGTGAACAGTTATGTTGGCTGCAGACAACATAAAGTCACAGAAATAGGGGGATGTCCTTGACTTTCGCTAGATTGGGTCGTGCGGGGTATGTTTCTGATTGGTGGTTTCTTGTGGCAGGATGCCTCCGCGACGCAGGATGTTGACGCGTTCTCAGCCCTCTTCCCCTGAGCCCGATCAGGAGGAGTCCGGGCAGGGTCAGCAGAATGAGGTGCAGGAGCTACAGGCTCAGATGGCTCAGATGTCGGAGGCTGTTCGGCGTCAGGAGGAGGCTATGAGTCGGCTGACGCAGATGTTAGAACAGAGAGCGCAGCCTGTTGTAGCACCCCCAGAGAGTTCTCCAGTACCATCATCCCCTGCTGTGGCTCCCCCAGTTGTACCGGTGACCCCAGCATCCCCTGTCGCTCGGGGTACTGGTAGACAGCCGTCTGGGTTGACGGGACCTCTGACCACGGCAGAGCAGCGGGAGATGGTCGACTTGTTGATGAGGTTTCGCCAGTTTGACCCACCCCATTTCTCGGGGCAGAGTACAGAGCCGTGGGAGGCAGAATCATGGATTACGGCGATGGAGCGACGTTTCGAGACATTGTTCATCGAGGAGCGATACCAGGTGTTATTGGCAACGAACTTTTTGGAGCGCAACGCCGAGGCTTGGTGGCGGCGTGTTCGACCGGCTGGTCCGCCTGGGGCTCAGCTCCTGACCTGGGCGGAGTTCCGCAGTCTCCTTCTTGGGGCTTTCTTTCCGGAGAGCGTCCGACAGAGGTTGGAGGAACAGCTGAGAAACCTTCGACAGGGAGATCGGCCCGTGCACGAGTATATTGCAAATTTTAATCAGTTATTGGCGTGTGTACCGAACGTGGCCAGGGATGAAGCACATCGGATTTACATGTTCGAACGAGGGTTGCGCCGGGACCTTTTTCAACTGGTTCGCTCGCGCAGGTTACAGACCTTGGAAGCCTCGATGGAGCAAGCACTCTACGTTGAGTGCGGGGAGGTAGTGATGGAGGAAGTAGCTCCAGCTCCCGTAGTGATCCCGGGGGCGAAACGACCGGCATCAGAGGTTGGGGGACAGGCTAGTTCGTGGAGGCCGCCACGACCACCGCGGCCTCAGTTTTCCAGCCGTGGGCTTTCTGAACGGCGAGGGCCTGGTGGATCCCAGAGGCCCCAGCAACAGCAGCAGAGATCTCAGTCATCGCAGCGTGGGCCTCAACGGCAGCAACGGTCTCAGAGACAACAGCAGCAGTCGAGACCGACCCAGCCTACAGAGACGTGTGTTTTCTGCAAAGGCCAGCATCCATCAAACACGTGTGATTTGAGGATTGGCCGCTGTTATCGATGCGGACAGCCGGGTCATATACGAGCTACTTGCCCGGTGGCGACATCTGCAGCACCTTCTTCAACATCAGCTCCTTTTGCACTACAGCAACGACTGCCATCTCAGCAGCGACCTTATGCTCCGGCAAGCAGGCCATCTTCTTCCCATCCCACAGACTATCGCCCTCCAGCTCAGAGCGGGCGAGTGTATGCTGCGAAGGTAGAGGACTCTTCGGCAGCAGATCATGTGGTGGCAGGTATCACCTTACTTTCTGGCATTAGGACTCGTACTTTATTTGATACTGGAGCATCACATTCTTTTATTAGTAGATCTTTTGCATCATTACATGGGTTAGAGGTAGGACTTTTGCCACGTGCACTAGAGGTTCAGATTCCCGATCACACCTTGCACGTGGAGGAGTGTTGTTGGTCCTGCCCGATGCAAATTGAGTCCTGGATTATGCCAGCAGACCTATTGGTCTTGAAACAGCTGACGGATTTTGACGTGGTTCTCGGGATGGACTGGCTGGCTCGATATTTCGCGACTATTGATTGCGCTGCGAGGACAGTCACATTTAGAGAGCCAGGCCAGGAGATGTTAGTATACCGGGGATGTCAGAGTGCTTTCTTTGCCTCTATGATTTCGACTTCCCGAGCGAGGCAGATGATCCATCGAGGATGTGTAGCCTTTTTGGCTAGTGTTGTTGAGGGGCCTACGGCGGCGGCGGGACTCGGGGATATCCCTATTGCCCGCGAGTTTCCGGATGTCTTTCCACCTGAGCTGACTAGTATGCCGCCAGATAGAGAAATTGAGTTTGTGATTGACGTAGTTCCAGGAACTGCGCCAATCTCTAAGGCTCCTTACCGGATGGCACCGGCTGAGCTGCGAGAGCTTAAGGCGCAACTCCAGGATTTGATGGATAAAGGTTTTATTAGACCAAGTGTGTCGCCTTGGGGAGCGCCGGTGCTATTCGTGAAGAAGAAGGATGGGTCACTACGATTATGTGTGGACTATAGGGAATTGAATAAAGTGACCATCAAGAACAAGTACCCTTTGCCGCGCATTGATGATCTCTTTGATCAGCTGCAAGGGTCTTGTGTCTTTTCCAAGATAGATCTGCAATCCGGTTACCACCAGTTGAAGGTGAAGGCCGAGGATGTCCCGAAGACAGCTTTCAGGACACGGTACGGGCATTATGAGTTTACAGTTATGCCTTTTGGGCTGACTAATGCCCCTGCCGCATTCATGGATTTAATGAACCGAATCTTCCGACCATATTTGGACCGATTCGTAGTAGTATTCATCGATGATATTCTTGTTTACTCCCGAAGTGATGCTGAGCATGAGGAACATCTGAGGATTGTGCTACAACTTCTACGAGAGAAGAAGTTGTATGCCAAACTGGCAAAGTGCGAGTTTTGGCTTCGGGAGGTAGCTTTCTTGGGCCATGTGATTTCCGCCGCAGGAGTGGCAGTGGACCCGGCGAAGATTGAGGCAGTCCGGGATTGGCCCCGACCGACGACTGTTTCAGAAGTACGCAGCTTCATGGGATTAGCTGGTTATTATCGTCGGTTTGTGGAAGGCTTTGCGAAGCTCTCCACACCCCTCACTCGCTTGACGCGTAAAGGAGTGAAGTTTAACTGGAGTGAGGACTGTCAGAGAAGCTTTGAAGAGCTGAAGAGTAGATTGATGACCGCTCCTATCCTTTCCCTCCCTGTTATGGGAAAAGGATATGTGATCTACAGTGACGCATCGCACAGTGGACTTGGTTGTGTATTGATGCAGGAAGGGAGGGTAATTGCTTATGCATCGCGACAGCTCAAGGATTATGAGAAGAATTACCCTACCCATGACTTGGAGCTTGCTGCCGTAGTGTTTGCACTGAAACTTTGGCGCCATTACCTGTATGGGGAGCACTGTGAGATCTACACCGACCACAAGAGCCTAAAGTATCTGTTCACACAGAAGGAGCTAAACCTAAGGCAACGCAGATGGTTGGAGCTGTTAAAGGATTATGATGTGGAAATCCTTTACCATCCGGGTAAGGCCAATGTGGTTGCTGATGCTTTGAGCAGGAAAGCAGTGCAGAGTTTGTCCATGTTATCACAAATCAGGCGCCACTATTAGAGGAGATGAGACGGCTTGAGTTAGAGGTTGTGTCCCCTGGGGTCTCTGCTAGACTGACGTCTTTAGTCGTGCAGCCCACTCTGTTGGACAGGATCAGGGAGAAACAGAGTGAGGACCCCCACTTGACCAGGATTCGAGAGCAGATTCCGAGTGATCGGTCAGGGGACTTTATAGTGGATGCTTCGGGAGTACTGAGGTACAGGAACCGAGCATGTGTGCCAATGGATACGGAGATCAGAGAGCAGATATTGCGAGAGGCCCATTATACACCTTATACCCTACATCCTGGTGGGACTAAGATGTATAAAGACCTCAAGGCACACTTTTGGTGGAATGGCATGAAGAGGGATATCGGGAGATTTGTGGCTCAGTGTTTAACTTGTCAGCAGGTAAAGGCTGAGCATCGAGTGCCAGCTGGCAAGTTACAAAGTCTCCCAATCCCTGAGTGGAAATGGGACCACATTACGATGGATTTTGTGGTCGGATTGCCAAGAGCGCAGGTAAATTTTTATTGTATGGTGATAGCAACAAAAATATCTTTTTGAATTTTTTTAAATGAATTTTTTGTTTTGTCACGAAACCGCCAAAGGGGGAGATTGTTAAGGAATTTGTTTTGGCGTATTTTGTGAAAGTGGTTAAGTCTTGAAGATTGAGATGAAGAAGCTTGGATCATATGCCTCAATGTCACGCCCCGGGTGTAAACCAGAACCCGGGCCCGTCTACAGATCCGCCGTGCACACGGTATTTCCCGCGTACACGAAGCGCCAAACCTGCTCAGATATATAAGAGATAATAATAAATGAGCAATAAAAACAGAGCTGAACTAAACTAATACATCTCAGACTGAAGCTGGAAATAAAATACAATACATCTGTATAAATGATACATCTGTCTCTCCCAGCTCACCAAAATAAATACAACCTGCTGGCAAAAGCCAGTCCCAAAGTAAAAGTACAATCGTCTGAGGAAATACGGGTACACCAACAGTCCAGCTAACACGCTCATCCTGCCTCGAAGTCTATCTACTCAGCCGTCCTCTCTCCTCGACCCATCGCTGGAAACCCAGCAGCACCCGCAGAAGACACTGCAAAACAAGGGAGAAGAAAAAGAGGAAAGAAGAATGGGGGTAAAACTACCAGTAAACCAGTAGCCTCCCCTAGTGGGTAAAACCTCAAACCCTGACACACCCACTAGGTCTACCAGAGGCAAAAAGGAAAGAAGTGCGGTAAGCAATGATGTCTGCTGAAAACAGGAACTACCACTACTATGCCTCTAATATGCCAAGCTAAAGAGATAGCTAACAGTATGCATCAGAATGTAAATGCCTGCCTGTCTGGACCCAATCGATACACTAGTAAGAACTGGTACTGCCTGCCTTGCCTGCCTGCCAAATCGGGTATGCCAGTCTACGCATAACACCGATAGGGGATGAGAGTTCCGAGGACTCGGAGCCTGTAAAACGCACACTCCGGAGTGGCACTCGAGGGGAGCGACCCACACGAGTAAAATGCCTGAGTAACAAGTGTCATAGATCAGCAGGACTGGATCATGACTCTGATCAAAGTGGGAAAACCCATCCACTAAAGGGAGACCCGATCTCAACCTGATGCAAGATAAACAAATAGTGGGAAACCCCATCCACTAGGGACCTGATACCCAATCTGATGCATAAGCAACCTCCGGTCAACCGCCCAAGGTCCGCGGTTGCCGCAATACCCTGCCATCAAGCCTGCCAGTCCCAAAATCCAAGATCCACAATCGGGTAGAATAATCGATATCCGGTCAACCGCCTACTGTCCGCGGTTGCCGCAATAACCCCCAAGTCCGACATCAAGTACACCCTGTCTCCGACCCCAAGGTCCCGGCTACACTATCCCAAACCCCCGCTCGAACCCGAGCAACATGACTCGAAAGTCTAAATAAGAAGGAGAAAGAAGGCAATCATGGTTTCTCCTAAGTCAAATCCCAATATGATAGTGTAGCAATAAAAGATGGCCTATCTAGATGTCCATACAAGCATGCAAGTGTTCTCAAGGAAATATAATTAAAGGCATTAATCATTAACAGTTTCCACCTACGCATGTCGTCTATCCTCAAGTAGTACCATCAACAGGATAATCAAATAGTCCAACATAAATATTCCATTCCACATGCAAGGTTAACCGCTATCAAAGCAACCCTATTCCCACACCGGCATGCATAAACCCAACCCCGATCATGATTAATCAAGATGTCCAATAAAGGGGATCACTCTAATATTCCTAGTGAGCATGTCAAAATAGAGGCAAGAAACAACCACCCACATCGAGCGCTAAATCCTGATCCCAACAGCGAAGTCCGCGCCCGGTCTCAACGATCACCACGGTACTGCACAAAATACCACAAAAGAACAAGCACAATTAACATACAATGCTCACACCGAAATCTGTCCATAATACAATCAGTCCACAGTTTTGCCTTTTTCACCTGCGAGATCTGCTCTAGAAATTCCAGGAAAAATACCGTCACGATCCTCGCGACGAACAGGTCGAAACGACTACCTGCACGTTCCCACATGATTTTCCTATGCTGAGAACCAAAATCGACAAGGGAACCACCCCGAACAATACTTCCACCCAAAACTGTGCTACAAAGTTCTGTAAAAAGGGGTTTCTCACCTTCGGGGAAAATTCCAGGAAATCCAAGAAAATTCAGGGAGACTCCTTGCGATGTGTAGATGCAAATCCCCTTTTAAATCACCCCAATCCGATGCCCGGTTGCGGAGATATCGCCGAAATACCGAACCGCTGTCCAAAACTCCATCACAGCAAGATGAGGTCACAAGATGATCCGAAAAACCCAAGAAAACCTCGGAATGGGGAAAAACCAGTAGAAACAAGAAACGTAGCCCTACCTGTCAAGAATCCAACGGCGCAAAAATCGCGAAAATAGGAGGTCGGGGTGAGTCGGGGGAGCCTGAATACTGAAATGCGACGAATCGGGTTGCCGGAGAATGATCGTCGCGCCGCGCCGGAAAAATCCCAAACCTCGGGATCCAAGCCTCCTAAAATCCTCAAACTTCACAGGATGCTTCCTCTCTTCTTGATGAAGATTTCATCTTCTCACCTCTAAGGGAGATGGAGCCCCGAAAATGGTGAAAATGGCCTCCCAAGTCTCCTCGGATTCCCTCAAAGAGCCAAAGCCAAAAAAACATTTCGGAAAATTACCTTTGTGTCCGCCGAACAGGAAACACCAAATTCCACCACTGAGAATGCGCCACGTGGCACCGACCGGCTGATCGCGCGCCCAGACGCGCCTGCTACCCCTGCCCGCACAGTAGACCATCCAATAGGGGTGCGCCACGTGTCGAAGCTACTGCCAGCTGCACCCGGTGCACCAATATCCGTGAACCGACGCAATAGGAATCCGCCACGTGTCCACCCTGTGCACCGTAGACCATAAGCCACATAAAAAAACTCCGTGGACCGCATGCTGTGAACCAGCCTTTGGAAATATGCCACGTGTCTTCCCTGTCGGTCCACCGTGCACCTAAAGAATTCCGTGGACCGCGCCGTATGAACCATCCAACCACAGGCCGCCACGTGGCACCGCCCTGGTGCACGCCCGCGTTGTGGACCGCGCGCCTGCCCCGCGCTGCCCGCGCCCTGCCCGCGCCCGCGCGCCGCCGCTGTGCCGCCTGCCCGAGGCTGCGCCGCCGCCCGCCGACGCTGCCCGCCGCCGCCGCCGGCCGCCGGTGATCGCCGGAATTACTGTTCCGGCGATGAACAGTACCCGAAGCTCAAAAAATCAAGTAAATAGTCCATCTGAAGCGTTTTCGCGCGCTGAATCCGAATTTGACGTCCGTTTTGCCAAATTCTCACTCTAAAAATTGCCGAATGCCCCCGGAAAGGTATTCTTAGTCCAAATTTCGCGCCGAGCCCAATCTTAATATTCGTTTCGCCCGGGAACACTTCCAGAGATCCGACGGAGTCACCCGATCACCCACGTGATCCATTTAAGTCCGAAGTCCAACACTAGTGTCCAATTATGCCCCAAACACCTCCAGCACACCGCGTAGGCCTCCAGTAGCCATCCCAATGCACTGCAACAGCTCTGCGGAGGTCCGGGTCATCTACCTCAATCTCAAGAAAGAAGAATTCAAAAAGATCAGGTACGTTTAACTAAATAAGTTTGGTGATCGAATACTTCTTATAGTGTAGAAACACTTGGATGAATTTTTAATCGCATAAAAATAAAAAACTGGACATGTTATATGTTCAGGATCCGGATCAGGGTACTACAGTCCGGACCCCGAACATAGGTTAGTTCATGCGCAAATCCAGTCCGGAACACACCTGTTTCAGTCTGGACCCCGAACGTGGATTTTGCTGAAAAATGCATGAACAGCCCGGACCGTGGTTACTTCAGTACGGACCCCGAACGTGGTTTTCTGGAAAAGTTCTGTTTATTGACGACAGTCCGGATCACACTTATTCCAGTCCGGACCGTCGACCTGAAAACTTTCAGATAAGGTTAGTTTTTGATTCTTATCCTCTTCCAATGGTTTCTAACCTATAAATAAACCCTACGATTCATCTTTTAGGGTAATCCAAAATAATCCAAATACGGCCGAAAAAGGAAAAAATCCACATATAGAGAAGAAAGGAAATAACTAGATATAATTCTATGTTTCTTCATCTATATTAATTAATTTGATTCTAGGTTTTTCAAACTCAGATTTTGAGTAGAATCAAATTAATGAATACTTAGATGGTATTTTCGATCTATCTTTGATCTAAGTATTCGGCAGATCATCACCAACCAAAAACAACGATTTTACCAAAAATCGGCGCGTGGACTCGCGTGGCCTTGTGGATTCAAGGTGCTACCGCTCTCGTGGATTCGGAGCGAGGTACGTTCGTGGATTCGAGGCGTGCTACTTGGTGAAGACCGTGGATTCGGTCGGACGTCGTGGACTCGACGTTGGACGCCGTGGATTCGGCGTTGGGCGCAGATCGTGGATTCGAGAAGCGTTGTGGAGCGAGCGGAGAAGATCTACTAGGAGCGTATGGAAAAAGGTTGAGTCGTCTGTGAGTACGTTATATCACCTTGTACGTGTTTAATTCTAGTGGATTTCGCCGTGTTATCGGTCCCGTGGTTTTTTACTCCGGTTTGGAGTTTTTCCACGTAAAAATCTTGCGTGTTATTTATTTTTCCGCATTGGGTTTTATTGCGCAATGATTTTTGAGTGTTTATTGTTTACACCTATTCACCCCCCTCTAGGTGTTTTTTCCCCTATTTAGATCCATATTAGACATAACCCAACAATCGAGACGTGCTACTTGGTGGAGACCATGGATTCGGTCAGACGTCGTGGACTCGACGTTGGACGCCGTGGATTCGGCGTTGGACGCAAATCGTGGATTCGAGGCGCGTTGCGGAGTGAGCAGAGAAGATCTACTAGGAGCGTATGGGAAAAGGTTGAGTCGTGTGTGAGTACGTTATATCACCTTTGTACGTGTTTGATTCTAGTGGATTTCACCGTGTGATCGGTCCCGTGGTTTTTTACTCCTGGTTTTGGAGTTTTCCCCGTAAAATTTCTGCGTGTTATTTACTTTTCCGCATTGGGTTTTATTACGCAAAGATTTTTGAGTGTTTATTATTTACACCTATTCACCCCCCTCTATGTGTTTTTTTCCCTATTTAGATCCATATTATCATAACCCAACATGTTAATCCAACAGTAATTCTCTTGTGGAAATTCGGGTCCTCACATCCTCCCCCACTAAAAGAAAGTTTCGTCCTCGAAACTGAAGTCATTCCTCAACCCGAAACCTTAACTAAGTAGGGGGGGTAGATATCCAATCATCCACGACTCAAGCTCCCAAGGCTGTCAAATACCTCTCCTAGAGACGCGAAGCAATCCTCAGGTCTCTATCTGATACAAAAATAGAGGCGGGCACTCCAGGAAACCGCACCACCTCATCCAAGTACAGCTGGGCTAACCGCTCGAGCTACCAAGTAGTCTGCATCGGCACAAGCATCCGCTCCTCTAGGGCCCCCGGTAATCCAACCACATGTCCATCGGCACAAAAGCTCAATCCGAGTATCTCTGTACTCCCGAGGTATCCAATAAAAGCCCCCAACTGATGCGCAGACTCTGATCTCTAATCCTTAAACCGTAGGGATGCAAAAGCAATTCCCCAACTCTCCTGTATCAACACGCAACCATTTTCGGTCGAGAAAACCTGAATGCAAATCAATCTTCGAGAAGACCCAGTACCCTTGCAGCTAGTAAATCAAATCCTCCATGCTCGACAAAAGGGTACTTGTTCTAGATGGTCACTTCATCCAATTCCCGGTAATCCACACAGAGAGCCGAAGTGAACCATCCTTCCACATCTCGAATAGCACCAGCGCCCCCAAAGGCGACACACTTGGTCTGACAAAATTTCCCATCTGACGAATCCTGGAGTTGTGTCCTCAACTCCCAAACTAGTGGCATGCTAGACAACTCCGATAGGGAAACATCCGGGAACTCGCAACCAAAGGGGTATCCCCGAGTCTCGGCGCCGCCGTAGGTCCCTCAACCACACCAGCCAAAAAGGCTACGCATCCACTGCGAATCATCTGCCTCGCCCGCGAAGTCCAAACCATAGGGCGAAGAAAGCCCTCAGGCGTCCCGTGGTACAACAACCCCTCCTGGCCTGGCTCCCAAGAAAACCGTCCTCGCGGCACAATCAACCGCCGCGAAAAGAAGAAAAATCGAGCTAGCCAAACCATCCTAAAGTACCACAACCAAGTCCAGCAGCTGAGTCAAGACCATCAGGTCTACTGGCACAATCCAGGACTCCAACTGCACCGGCAGGACCAACAACATCCCTCCACGTGCAAGGTGTGATCGGGAATCTGAACCTCCCATGCACGTGGTGACCGTCCTACCCCTAACCCATGCAATGAAGCAAAAGCACTATTAACAAAGAAGGGAATACTCCTGTAATAAATAAGATACAAACCCTAATGCCCGGGGCAACTGAAACCTGCCACCAAACCGTCGGCCGTAACCTGTGTGGTCTAACACAGACTGCTAAAAAGAAATCATACCTGCAACATCTTGACCCACTGCCGTGGCGCCCTCCAACCGGGCGGCACAAACTCATCCGCTCGATCTAGGTGGTCGTCGCTCAGTCTGCCAGCAAAAGTCAAGACTAACCACAAGGGAGCACAACCTCTGCCTCTGCTCACACTAGGGCGACAAAAGTGACCCTCCGCAGATAACACATCCATGCCACCGCTGATGCCGGTACTGATGCTGATGCTACCGTCGGGGTCCACTCGACCTCTGGCGTCTCAGAACTCTACTACCCAGGGAAAAAAATCGACCTCTGATCTATCCTCCATCACCCGGCGCCAAGCGCCTCAATCAGAACTCACCTCAGGCGGCAGATCCCAATCCAAAGAAACTACAATGCCACGCTCCAAACCCGGCGCCTACTCCAATGAGGCGTCCTAAATCTTGTAATGGAGGGACCCAACGAGCTAAAAGGTATCCTGGCGCAATCCACTCTCAGACACCCATATCCTATGCGCCTCGTCCCTCTTCACATGGAGCACGCAGTTCAGCAACAGCGTTTAACTCTTGACACAAAGAGGCTTTCAAGTACTCTCTCCATCCCCACCGAACACAACCCTGCCTCCAAAGGTTCCATACTCAAACCCACAAATCGGGGTGACTCATCCGCCAACCCTGCCTCCAGGAGACTAATAAGTTGAGTTGGGTGAGCCCAATAAGTTGAGTGGGGCTGCGGTCCACAACAGACCTAACGGCAAGAGGCCCAACAATAGACCCAACGTCCAGGTGGGTTGAGTCCGGTCGAGATCCGTGGCGCTGTATCTGTACGCTTTAAGTGTATTGGTTGCGTATCTCTAAAAAGCTCGAGCTTTTGGGATTAATGGTTGGCGCCAACGATCCGACATTTGGGACTTAGTGGTGTCACTGTTGGGTTATGATAATATGGATCTAAATAGAGAAAAAAACACCTAGAGGGGGGTGAATAGGTGTAAACAATAAACACTCAAAAATCTTTGCGTAATAAAATCCAATGCGGAAAAGTAAATAACACGCAGAGATTTTACATGGAAAACTCCAAAACCAGGAGTAAGAAACCACGGGACCGATCACACGGTGAAATCAACTAAGATTAAACACGTACAAAGGTGATATAACGTACTCACACACTGTCACGCCCCGGGGTCGAAACTGCGACTCGGACTCGCCGACAGATCCGCCGCCTATGTAAAACCCCGCACAGGCGAAGCGTCTAACCTGCAAGAAAAGGGACTACAGCTAACAGATATCAGAGCTATAGATAAAAATTTATTGTAAAACTAAAATCAACCACTGTACAACTGGAATAATGCAATAATGTCCAACTCCCAAAAATGATAATCATACAATATTCTCAGATACAAAACCCAAAACTCAACTGGGAGGTATCTCCAATAAATACATCAGTGTACAGGCTCTCAATACAAAAGATATCCTCACTACATCAGTCTCTCAAAAGAGGAAAATAAAATAACTAATCTACTGAAGATCTCCTCTGAGGGGGTATCGCTACTCTCCAACGACGGGTAGGGATCTAGCTCGCGACTCCCTCGCCTCGATCAACAACCGCAGAATCAGCAACACCCGCTAAGACTCTGCAAAACAAAGAAGAGAAAAGAAGGGGAGGGGAAAACCCCCAATGGGTGTGAGAACTACACCAACAAGGGAGTTCTCAGTGGGTACCACCGCCAGGCCCGACGATCTGCCCACTAAGTCCACTAGAGGCATAAGATAACCAATGTAGTAAAAACTGAACAAGAAAGCTGGAGACACTCAACAGCTATCATGCCTCTATCTAAATGCTCAAAATGGGAGAACCATAGAATGGTATGCAACCACTAGCACATGAAGTGCACAATCGACCCAATCGAGCTGACTGCCACATCTGGTCCAGTCAAACCTGCGCCCACCTACAACCACCTCCCACTACCGGGCAGGAATTACGTAGGGTGTCCAAACGGACTAACTCGCTATCGAGTAGTGGCTCATGCAGGCTATAGTCGAAATTCACGCTCTCTCTCAGAACGGATAGACTCAAGATGCTCAACCTCTCACACAACGGTCAAAGTACTCACAACGACACGGGACCACCGTCAAACCAAACGGCTCCCAACAACACTAGCACTGGTCTAAACACAGCTACTAGACTCCACTCAGTCCCCCTAACACGAGTGCAACAATAAAGTAAATGCCTGTAATAACCCCAATCTAGTGCCACAAGTAAAACTGGTACTGCCTGCTGTGCCTGCCAAATCGGGTATGCTGGCCAACGCATAACACCGATAGGGAATAGGAGTCTCAAGGACTCAAAGTCTGTATATCGCACACTCCGGAGTGGCACTCGAGGGGAGCGACCCACACGAGTAAAATGCCAGAGTAATAAGTATAATAGTAGTATAAATCAGCAGGACTGGATCATGACTCTGATCAAAGTAGGAAAGCTCAACCACTAAAGAAAGCCTCGGTCCTCTATCAGATGCAAAAGTACTCAATAAGTGGGAAACTTCACCCACTAAAGAAATCTGATACCCAATCTGGTATATAAGTAAATATCCGGTCAACCGCCCAATATCCGCGGTTGCCGCAATACCCTGCCGTCTATAATCAAGTTCTATAACCGACCTCCGGTCAACCGCCCAAAGTCCGCGGTCGCCGCAAAACCCTGCCAACCGCAATCCAGCACAACCCGTCCCTGACACCCATGTCCTGGCTACACTATCCCAGACCCCTGCTCGCACCCGAGCAACACAGACCGCCTGACTAACAAAGAAGGAGCAAAGGATAACATGATTTCTCCTAAGTCAAGTCCTAATAAGTAGTGTAGCAGTAAAAGATGGCCTAACTATATGTCCATACAAGCATGCATTTGTCCTCAAGAAAGATAGAAGAAAGTAAACCACATGCCAAAATCACTAATGAACTACACCTATTGTGGGTTCTGGGATAATGGATATGGGGAAAAAACCATCTAAAGGGGGATGAATAGGTGTAAACAATAAAATCACCAAATCGTTGCGTAAAAATAATTCAATACAGAAAATAAATAAAGTACGCAAGATTTTACGTGGAAAACTCCGTCACAGGAGTAAAAAACTACGGGACCGATAACACGGTGAAATCCACTAAGATTAAACACGTACAAGGTGATATACCGTAACACTACGACTCAACCTTTTCATACGCTCCGAGTAGATCTTCTCCGCTCGCTCCGCAACGCACCTCGAATCCACGATTTGCGTCCAACGCCGAATCCACGACGTCCAACCGAATCCACGGTCTTTACCAATATAGCACGTATCGATCACACGAATGCGCCTCACTCCGAATCCACGAAAGCGGTAGCACCTTGAATCCACAAGGCCACGCGAATCCACGCGCCGATGTTCCTTCCGGAAATCATAATTTTGTTTATTGGTGGTAATGATATCCCGAATACTTAGATCATAGATAGACAAGAAAAACACCATCTAAGTATTCATCAATTTGATTCTACAAGAAATAGAGAGTTTGAAAACCCTAGAATCAAATTGATCAATATAGACGAAGAAACATAAATTAGATCATATTTTCCTTTCTTCTCTATACGTGGATTTTTCTTTCGATCCCTTTTTAAAAAATAACTAGGAATTTTGAAACCCTAGGGTATCGTTTGGATGTGGCTTATACCGGAATGAGTTATACCAGGTATAGGTATAAAGTAAGGGATAAACCTGGTTTAAACCTAAATTGTGTTTGGTTGGGAATGAGGCTTAAACCTGGTTTAAACCTGGTGTAAGAAAAGTAGTGTTTGGATTGGAGATGAAGAATAAGTGGTATAAAGTTGACTTTTATGTTTAATGACGGTGTGACCTTTATTTTTATGTATATTATAAATTTGATAATTAAAGAATGTATTAGAATTTTTTAATTGTAACAATCTTATATATTATATTTAATTATTATTTTTTCAAATTAAAATTTTAAAATTTATTCAAATTTAATTTTTATTTATTTTAATTTTTAAAAAAATTTTAAGTGTGTGCAAAAAAAAAAATGTTTATTTTAAAATTTTAAGTAAGAGTAAAAATTTTAATTTATAAATTTATATAAATTTTAAAAAAATATAAAAATATTGTATAAATTTTAAAATTAATATTTTTTAAAATAAAATAAAATTTTTAGATTTATTAAAATATAAAATAAAAAAATTAAATTTATAAAATTACAATTTTAAAATTTAAATATTTATTAAAATTTAAAATTTTAATAAAAAAAATTAAACGAAGTAAAAAAAAAAAAAAAAAAAAAAAAAAAAAAAAAAAAAAAAAAAAAAACAATCGAAGTATAAAAGGAAAAAAAAAAAAAATCAAGTATTATAAAAAAAAAATGAAAAAAAAAAAAAAAGCCCCTTCCCAAGGCATTTCTGCCTTGGAAGGGGGGCGTTGGGGGGATATTCCCCCCCCCCCCCCCAATACCCGGTATGGGGGGGGGAATATCCCCGTGTGGAGGGGGATATCCCCGTTTGGGGGGGATATCCCCAAACGGGGATATCCCCAAACCGTTTGGGGATAAAGGGGGGATATCCCCCCTTTATCCCACTTCCAAACGGTAGCTAGGAATCTTAGGAATTATCCGTCTCTTGGGATTACCGGGATTACCCTAAAATATGATGCTAGGGTTTATTTATAGGTTAGAAACCTTTTGGAAAGAGATAAGAATAAAAAACTACCTTATCTGAAATTTTTCCGCTCGGCGGTCCGGACTAGATCAAGTCTGATCCGGACTGTGGCCTTTTGACAGAAAATTTTCAGAAAACAGGTTCGGGGTCCGGACTGAAATTGGCTGATCCGGACTGATTCATGCGATTCAACACACACAAGGTTCGGGGTCCGGACTGGAAAGGGGATGATCCGAACTAGAATTACGCATGAACCAAACCATATTCGGGGTCCGAACTGGATGCTCCTGATCCAGATCCTAAACACTCAAAATGTCCAGTTTTTTATTTTTATGCAATGAAAATTATTCCAAGTATTTTTCTAAACTATAAGAATGTATTCAGATCACCAAAAATATTTAGTTAAACATACCTGACCCTTTTGAATCCATTCTTCTTGAGATTGATGTATGTGATCCACAATTCTTCAACTTCAATCTTCAAGACTCAAAACACTTCACGAAATACGCCAATACAAAAATCCTTAACAGGTTTGAGTCAGCAAAACGGGACTCGCGTCTCGAATTTAGACCGGTCCCGGTCGCGGAAGAAAATAGCCCGCAACGCGTGCCATCAGCCAAAAACATTAGCCAATGAAAGAAGAGGGATCTACGCACTGATTCGGGCCGATCTCAGTTGCGCAAGAAGGCGGCACGCGACATAGGCTATCGGCGAAGAGCATCAATTGATAGGAAGAGCAGCCGACGAAGAGGACCAATACCTCGTCCAGGACCAACTTCGGCTGCCACCATGCCTCGTCCAGGACCAACTTCGGCCGCTACCAGGCATCAAACCGTCCCGATCAGATGACGAAGCAGGTGGAGTCGAAACCAGCCTTCGGTTGATCGAGCCGAAGAAGGAAAGATCCACGTCTCGTTTCAGGCCGGACTTAGGTGTGTGGCAGTACAGTACGAGGCGCACGTCATCTGACTAAGACACCAGCTGACGGAAGGACGAGTCAGCCAAAGAAGGATTTGCATCCCGACCCGAACTGATTTCGGTCATGTAAAGGCACAAGATGCTATGAATGTCATCGGCTGAAGGCGCTAGCTGGTAGGAGAGTCAGCCGACAAGAGAAGCAGTCAAAGGGAGGATTATCGTCTCATCCACGATCGCTCTCAGTCGAAGACAGATAAAAGACCGCCCTAGTCAAGCGATGGAAGAAGCGAAGTCAAGGTCAATCCTCAGCTGCTCGAAGCTACAGAAGGAAAGATCTTGAAAAGAATGAAGGCGAGATTCAAACGTGAATCTCGTAACAGACTCGGAAGCGGCAAGCGGCGTGCGGCATAGGGAAGCGCCGAAGATAACGTTTCGACATAATAATCAGGGGATGAACCTAGACGGGAAATGACCACAATCCTATTAAGGATAATCGATTCAAAAGGAAATGGTTGAGAAATTTTCGGTAATTCCCCTTTGATTACGCCGATTTCTAAATCGGCGGTTATACACCTTGGTTCGAAAAATGTATAAATAAGTGAACCAACGAAGGAAAATGGGTCCAGCAACCTCGTAAGCCCGGTACCACCCCAATCTCGTAAGCCCGGTAGGTTAACTTAACTTTTCATACCTGCATTTACCGCTTTCCTTTACTGCTTTCCTAGGAGTAGGCTTACTTGTAATCCTTCTATCCCTATCTTCTTTCTTGTATTTCCTTCTCCAATTAATATAAAGTGTAAATCGGCCCATTCAGCTGTGTCTTTATTTGTGCATTTAGAGTGTAAACCGGCTCATCGGCCGTGTCTTTATTTGTATTTCTTGTGCTTTAAAGTTATATTCGGCTCCTTAGCCGTATCATTACCTCTTTACCCTGTTCGGCTACTCTAAGTCGAAACCGGCGATCCCTCTCTACCTCCGTAAACCCGATTCGGTTGTCACCGACCGAACGATCGTGAGAGTTACCAGAGAAGAACCCGACCGAGCGGATCCCTCCTCGGCCCGATCGCTTGATCTGTTGGCACGCAGTGCATTCGACATCTCTGAGGATCAATCCCAGAGGCTGATCGCAGTGTAGCCACTTTTTGGCCCTAACAGGCGCTTTCCAATGCTGGACGCCGCTTGCCATTTCTGTGTTAGTTGCGTTATTCGCGCGCCCCAATCTCGTACCTTCCTTCTTCAGGATCTTCCCTTTTGTGGCTTGAGCAACCGACTCTTGATCCTGGATTCACCTTTTGTTATCATTCGGCCGAAACAAACTCGATGGTTTACATTCAGCCAGGATCGGTCTCGGTTGAGACGCGAACATCTCTAATTGGCGTTTTTTCTTCCATCGGCTGATATTCCCGGCCGATAGTTTGCGCCACGTGTTGCCTTCTAGTTGCCTTCTGATTTGACCGTAGCGTATACGTGGCGACATTTTTGGCCTCAACAAGACGATACCTCTTTTGTTGGCCACTTCTCCTATCAGCTAATACTCTTAGCCGATGGCGTACACCGCGTGCCGCAATCTCACATAACTGAGGTCGGTCTTGGTCAAGACGTGGGTCCCTCTTTATCGACTCACTATTCTATCGGTTAATGCTCTTAGCCGATGATACATGCTATGTGCCACTTTCTCAGATGGCAAAAATTTTGATCTCAACAACTATAATTTTTTATTATTATTTATCCAATCATTCTCTGAAGCTGCGTTTGGTAACGGAATAATATTTTAAAAAATAAATATTTTTATTTTTGGGCTAACATACCTACTATTCTACGATATAGAGGAATAAAAGAAATTTTATATTTAATTTGATATTTTCTTATTTCTTAGGATAACCAAAGTTTCGTAATTTTATTAAAAATAATGAAGGGTAGTACAAAAGGTTGATTAAAATATTTTAAAATATCAAAATTATTCTTATTTATTATATCTTTTATATATAAAATATTTAATATATGTACAAATATAAAAATAAAAATAATATGTATTTTTAATATAAAATAATTAAAATATGATATATAATAATAATATAATCATATTATTATATAAAATATTTCAATATTATTATATAACATACATTCAATAATAATATATAAAAATACTTTAAAATTATTATATATAAATAATTTAAGATAATATATTTAAAAACATTATATATTTAAAATATTTATTATTTTATATAATATTTTATTTTATATTATATGGTATATTTTAGAATAATATATAATATAATTAAATTTATAAAAGTAATAAAAAATATAATATTATATAATATAATAATAATACTATGCCAACTAATAATAATAAAATATTTTAAAATATTATAAAATTATATATATAATAATATATTATAATATAATTATACTTATATATTATTTTAATTATCTTTAATAAACTATATATGAGAATAATCCTATTGTAACTGTTCAATGTCTCTTATATATTCAAAATGTGAGATTACTGTTTAGGCAGCTCGTTTTTCAGACCCTAATTTAGTCAAAAATTGTGCTGAATTCAAATCATAACCTAAAATACTTAGATTTAGCTATTATTATTAGTGTTCATATCTTTTATATACTAATCATAATTTCATTCTCATCCGATATGAAATTATTAGAATATCAAATATTTACTATAAAATAGTAGAATAGTTATTTTTAAATTATTTTAAAATTATCTAGAATAGCTTAATTAGACTGAAATAGTCATTTTTATTAATTTTTTATATTATTTGGCGGAATAGCGAGACAAACAAAGCCTAAAATTTTAGGTTAATTGCATACGGTTTCCTGTAAACGCCTAAAATTTTGGGTTAATTGCATACGGTTCTCTGTAAATATATCGAATAGCAGATATATCCCTACAAAGTTTAACTTTTCATATTTATCCTTCCAAAAGTCCAACGTTATTCATATATATCCCTCCGGTTATTATCGTTAGTTCACTGTTTATTTTTTAACAGATTATATATGAAATAAAAGTTTTGCCCTTTCAAAAATGTCCCTCCAAAAATTAATGTAGAAATATCTGGAAGGATAAAAAAGTAAATTTATCTCACTAACTAACCAAGATTAAGTATTTAATCTATAGTTAACTAGATTTTTCTAGTAGAAATAGACGATAGGAATATATATGAATAACGTTGGACTTTTGAAAGAATAAATATGAAAAATTAAACTTTATAGGAATATATCTGTCGATATGTTTATATTCGATATGTTTACATAGAGTCGTATGCAATTAAGCTTCGAATTTTTGTTTAGATGCTCCTTGAGCGGGATTTTTTTTAAAATAACCCTCTGAAAAATCAAAATTTACCAAATAACCCTCTAAAAATTAAATTTGTAAAACTAACCCTCCTTTTGCCAGCTGGGCGCCACGGAGGCCAGGCAAGCTGAAGGCGCTGAAGCGTTCAGCGTCTTCACAAAAAACCTGTGAAGACGCTGAATGAATCAGCGCCTTCATGCTATGTGTTGAAGGCGCTGAAGCGTTCAGCGTCTTCACAAGAAAACTTGTGAAGGCGCTGAATGAATCAGCGCCTTCATGCTATATGTTGAAGGCGCTGTTTCATTCAGCGCCTTCAGCATACACTATAAGGCGTTGAGGACTTAGTCATTTTTCGTCGCGAAAAATGGCTAAGTTCTGTGTAAGCGAAAAATGGCTAAGTTCTGCGTAAAGGCCCCTGAGTGGCTTAGCGCCTTTAGTATAAAACACTAAAGGCGCTGAGTTGCTCAGCGCCTTTAGTGATTTACACTAAGGGCGCTGAGCGACTCAACGCCTTCAGTGCAGAACACTAAAGGCGCTAAATGGCTCAGCGCCTTTAACTTATAATGTTAAAGGCGCTGACCGATTCAGCGCCTTCTTCACCACCATATCAACCCGCGCGGGCAGCAGTGTCTCTTCATCTTCAATCCCGCACGAGCCGCTCCCGCACAGAGAGAGCTCCGAGCACAGTGAGATCGCCGTCGCCTTCTTCGTCGCAGTGCCCCGAGCACAGTGAGATCGCCGTCGCCTTCGCCGTCGCATTGCCGATCTCCTCTCGCCGTCGCCTTCGCCGTCGCCGTCTCTCTCGCGCTCTCTCTCTCTCACTGTTGTACAAATTTGGAATTTTTTTTAAAGTGATATTAAGTAATGTGTGTAGGTCCAGGTAAAGGCGCTGAGCCATTCAGCGCCTTTAGTGTTCTACACTGAAGGCGCTGAGTTGCTCAGCGCCTTTAGTGATTTTCACTAAAGGCGCTGAGCAACTCAGCGCCTTTAGTGTTTTATACTAAAGGCGCTGAGCCACTCAGCGCCTTTACACAGAACTTAGCCATTTTTCGCTTACACAGAACTTAGCCATTTTTCGCAACGAAAAATGGCTAAGTCCTCAACGCCTTATAGTGTATGCTGAAGGCGCTGAATGAAACAGCGCCTTCAACATATATCATGAAGGCGTTGATTCATTCAGCGTCTCCACAGGTTTTCTTGTGAAGACGCTGAACGCTTCAGCGCCTTCAACACATAGCATGAAGGCGCTGATTCATTCAGCGTCTTCACAGGTTTTTTGTAAGACGCTGAACGCTTCAGCGCCTTCAGCTCACCTGACCTCCGTGGCGCCCTGCTGGCAAAAAGAAGGTTACTTTTACAATTTTTTTTTTCAAACGGTTATTTTCCAAATATCAAAATCTTGCAGGGTCAATTTTAAAAAAATCCCCCTTTTGAGCTTGTGCATGAGGATTAATAACAAGTAAAAATAAGTTTCCGCAGATTTAGGTTAAAAGCTTGGAGCCCTTCCCCGGTATTATCCATACTTCCCTTCCGCTCTCTCTCTCTGCTCCCTCCAAAATCGCCTCTCCGCCCTCCTCTTCTTCCTCCTCATCCTTCCTAATCAGCTGAAACTCCAGAAATTTCGAAACCCTGGGAGGATAAGGTTGCCCCTGTCGTCCATGTCGGTTTCCACCAACTTGTGGGTTCTGCTGGGGCTGGGCCTTGCCGGGGTGCTCCTTGTGACGCGCAAGCTACGGCGGGTGGTGAAGGTTGACCTCGGCGCCTTCGTGGAGCGGCTTGAGCTCCTCCCGCCGCCTCCCCCACCCCCTCCCAAGGCCCCCCACCCCTTGACCGGCCTCACCTTCGCCGTCGCCGACATGTAAACTTCATCAATCATCTTATCCGTTATCCTAATCTATCATCTTAGTTCTAGCGGCCAATTTGTATTGCTTTTGATGTCTAATTGGGTTTTAATTGTTGGTATTGGAATAAAATTTGGCTCATGATAATGTTTACAATTTGGTCTTTTGTTTGTTGTTATTTGGCCAAAATTGGGCTTCGACAACTTGCTAGATAAATGGATAGTTGGGTGAATGAAGATATTTGTTTTCGTTTTCTTAGCTTCTTCAATATGTTGCAAGGATTCAAGTGCTTAGCTTCTTCAAATATGTTGCAAGGATTCAAGTGCTGGGGCACGGTGTTGTGCTGGGCACTTACCGTGCTGTAGGGGATGGTGCATGCCGTGCTGTTTTGATTTGTTCCGCCAGTTGCTCTTAATTTAGTTTTTTTATCAAATCTTATACCAATGTGTTGACACACTTTGGCATTAAAATTTTATTTTTTTTGGCTCCAGTGTATTCTTATTGCTTTTAATTTATTTCTTTATCAAATATTTGTATGTATTGATATAATTACTTGAAGAAAAGAGAGTTTTGAGCTATGCCATCGGCACGGAGGGTGCATCCCACAAATACCTTGTTGGCATGGTATAGAATGGTAGTCACGTCAGTGGGTACTTAAATCCTTGATCAGTGGTCGTTCGAACATCCACATTTATAGTATTCATTATTCAATTTTTTGTTTTGCCTTTTTTTTCTTTTGCTTCCTGAGTGTGAATTTCTGACC
>CM054947.1:19792312-19876666 GCA_029168755.2 Tillandsia fasciculata | reverse complement strand
CAGATTGCAAATAATCTTCGCGAAGATCCAGTACCGTTGCAGCTGGTAAAAATCAAAATCCGCCAAGCGTGGACAGAAGGGTTGCTAGCTCCCTATGTCACCTTTAGCAATTCTTACGGGTCCTCACAAAGCCGAATAAAGTGAAACCAACCTTCCACAACTCGAATAGCATCGGCGCCCCAAAGGTGCAACACGTGGCCGACTTAATTCCAAAACATCAAATCCGGAGTTGGGTCCTCAACTTCCCAAAATGGTGTCATTTGCCAAACAACATCCGATAGGAGAAACAGCTAGGAATCACAACCAAAAGGGTATCTCCAAGTACTGGTGCCGCGCGCAGATCTTCCCTCAAACACACCAGCCAAAAGGCTTACTCCCCACTACGAGACATCGCCTCGCTCACAAAGTCAAAACCAAAGGGCGAAGATACTCTAAACAGCACCCAAGTACACCAAAACTCCAGCCTGGCTCCCACGAAAATCGTCTCACAGCATAATCAGCCGCCGCGAAAAGAAAAACAACCGAGCCAGCCTAACCGTCCTAAGTACCAAACAAGCCCCACAACAAGTCAAGACCTCAGGTCTACAGGTACAATCAAGGACCTCAAGCACCGGGCAGGACCAAAACACGTTACCCAGTGCTAAAGATCGGGAATACGACTCACGTACACCCGGTAACCGTCCTACCCTTAACCCAAAGCATGAAGCCAACACTACTCCACCAAGAAGGGAAAACCTCTCGTATCGAATGATACGAACCCCAAGAGCCCAAAACAATCAAAACCTACCGCCACGCTGGCCGCTGGAATCTATGTGCTCTGACGGTCTCAAAATCCACTATCCTGGAAAAGAGATCGGGAATACCTCATCCGACTGACCTGTCCTCCATCACCCGGCGCCAAGCGCCTCATCAGAACTCGCCTCAGGCGGCAGATCCCAATCGAAGGAACTGCAATGCCACGCTCCATACCCGGCGCCTACTCTAATGAGGCGTCCCTAGAACTCTCAATCCCCCACCGAACAAGACCCTGCCTTCGAAGGCTCCATACTCAATCCCACAAGTCGGGGCAGATCTGGCTCACTCCTTCAATGCAATCCCACAGTTTCCCTGCTGTCAACTGTCCACCCTTCCTCGGTGCCCCAGCACTAAACGTCGGCACGGAGGGGCTACTCACTAGTCTGACAACTGTGCCACTGCACTGATCCGACAACTGCGCCACTGTGCTGATCCGACAACTGTGTCACCACGCTGCTCCGACAACTGTGTCACTGCTCCGACAACTGCGTCCACTGCTCCGATAGCTGTGTCACTGCTCCGACAACTGCACCACTGTGCTGATCCGACAACTGTGTCACGCGGCTGCTCCACCAACTGTTACCACGCGCTCCGCTGATCTGCCTCCAACACTCCTACCTTCGGGTCCGGAGCCCCCCCCCAGACCCCAATCTGGGTATCCGGCCCGAAACAACCAGCTCAGGCCCAACTGCCGCACCAAGGTGCACTCGGGTCAGAGCCCCAACGTCGGGGAGACACGCTCACCACGACAAAACCGCAAATCAGCACACCCAAAACACTCGACCCAATCTAGCGAAAGTCAAAGGCATCCCACTATTTTGTAACGTTATGTTGTCTGCAGCCAACATAACTGTCCCACAAAAATAGGGTATGCCGATCCCTCTTCACTCACTGGAAGAGTCAAAACAAACCAAATCACCGACTTTCGCAAAATGTCACGTCACTCACGTCCTGCCTTCCTAGGTCTGCCAAAAGCCTAGGGTTTCCTAAGTCCCAACTGACCTATCCCTAAGCTCTGATACCAACTTAATCTGTCACGCCCGGGTGTAAACCAGAACCCGGGCCCGTCTACAGATCCGCCGTGCACACGGTATTTCCCGCGTACACGAAGCGCCAAACCTGCTCAGATATATAAGAGATAATAATAAATGAGCAATAAAAACAGAGCTGAACTAAAACTAATACATCTCAGACTGAAGCTGGAAATAAAATACAATACATCTGTATAAATGATACATCTGTCTCTCCCAGCTCACCAAAATAAATACAACCTGCTGGCAAAAGCCAGTCCCAAAGTAAAAGTACAATCGTCTGAGGAAATACGGGTACACCAACAGTCCAGCTAACACGCTCATCCTGCCTCGAAGTCTATCTACTCAGCCGTCCTCTCTCCTCGACCCGTCGCTGGAAACCCAGCAGCACCCGCAGAAGACACTGCAAAACAAGGGAGAAGAAAAAGAGGAAAGAAGAATGGGGGTAAACTACCAGTAAACCAGTAGCCTCCCCTAGTGGGTAAAACCTCAAACCCTGACACACCCACTAGGTCTACCAGAGGCAAAAAGGAAAGAAGTGCGGTAAGCAATGATGACTGCTGAAAACAGGAACTACCACTACTATGCCTCTAATATGCCAAGCTAAAGAGATAGCTAACAGTATGCATCAGAATGTAAATGCCTGCCTGTCTGGACCCAATCGATACACTAGTAAGAACTGGTACTGCCTGCCTTGCCTGCCTGCCAAATCGGGTATGCCAGTCTACGCATAACACCGATAGGGGATGAGAGTTCCGAGGACTCGGAGCCTGTAAAACGCACACTCCGGAGTGGCACTCGAGGGGAGCGACCCACACGAGTAAAATGCCTGAGTAACAAGTGTCATAGATCAGCAGGACTGGATCATGACTCTGATCAAAGTGGGAAAACCCATCCACTAAAGGGAGACCCGATCTCAACCTGATGCAAGATAAACAAATAGTGGGAAACCCCATCCACTAGGGACCTGATACCCAATCTGATGCATAAGCAACCTCCGGTCAACCGCCCAAGGTCCGCGGTTGCCGCAATACCCTGCCATCAAGCCTGCCAGTCCCAAAATCCAAGATCCACAATCGGGTAGAATAATCGATATCCGGTCAACCGCCTACTGTCCGCGGTTGCCGCAATAACCCCCAAGTCCGACATCAAGTACACCCTGTCTCCGACCCCAAGGTCCCGGCTACACTATCCCAAACCCCCGCTCGAACCCGAGCAACATGACTCGAAAGTCTAAATAAGAAGGAGAAAGAAGGCAATCATGGTTTCTCCTAAGTCAAATCCCAATATGATAGTGTAGCAATAAAAGATGGCCTATCTAGATGTCCATACAAGCATGCAAGTGTTCTCAAGGAAATATAATTAAAGGCATTAATCATTAACAGTTTCCACCTACGCATGTCGTCTATCCTCAAGTAGTACCATCAACAGGATAATCAAATAGTCCAACATAAATATTCCATTCCACATGCAAGGTTAACCGCTATCAAAGCAACCCTATTCCCACACCGGCATGCATAAACCCACCCCGATCATGATTAATCAAGATGTCCAATAAAGGGGATCACTCTAATATTCCTAGTGAGCATGTCAAAATAGAGGCAAGAAACAACCACCCACATCGAGCGCTAAATCCTGATCCCAACAGCGAAGTCCGCGCCCGGTCTCAACGATCACCACGGTACTGCACAAAATACCCCAAAGAACAAGCACAATTAACATACAATGCTCACACCGAAATCTGTCCATAATACAATCAGTCCACAGTTTTGCCTTTTTCACCTGCGAGATCTGCTCTAGAAATTCCAGGAAAAATACCGTCACGATCCTCGCGACGAACAGGTCGAAACGACTACCTGCACGTTCCCACATGATTTTCCTATGCTGAGAACCAAAATCGACAAGGGAACCACCCCGAACAATACTTCCACCCAAAACTGTGCTACAAAGTTCTGTAAAAAGGGGTTTCTCACCTTCGGGGAAAATTCCAGGAAATCCAAGAAAATTCAGGGAGACTCCTTGCGATGTGTAGATGCAAATCCCCTTTTGAATCACCCCAATCCGATGCCCGGTTGCGGAGATATCGCCGAAATACCGAACCGCTGTCCAAAACTCCATCACAGCAAGATGAGGTCACAAGATGATCCGAAAAACCCAAGAAAACCTCGGAATGGGGAAAAACCAGTAGAAACAAGAAACGTAGCCCTACCTGTCAAGAATCCAACGGCGCAAAAATCGCGAAAATAGGAGGTCGAGGTGAGTCGGGGGAGCCTGAACACTGAAATGCGACGAATCGGGTTGCCGGAGAATGATCGTCGCGCCGCGCCGGAAAAATCCCAAACCTCGGAATCCGAGCCTTCTAAAATCCTCAAACTTCACAGGATGCTTCCTCTCTTCTTGATGAAGATTTCATCTTCTCACCTCTAAGGGAGATAGAGCCCCGAAAATGGTGAAAATGGCCTCCCAAGTCTCCTCGGATTCCCTCAAAGAGCCAAAGCCAAAAAAACATTTCGGAAAATTACCTTTGTGTCCGCCGAACAGGAAACACCAAATTCCACCACTGAGAATGCGCCACGTGGCACCGACCGGCTGATCGCGCGCCCAGACGCGCCTGCTACCCCTGCCCGCACAGTAGACCATCCAATAGGGGTGCGCCACGTGTCGAAGCTACTGCCAGCTGCACCCGGTGCACCAATATCCGTGAACCGACGCAATAGGAATCCGCCACGTGTCCACCCTGTGCACCGTAGACCATAAGCCACATAAAAAAACTCCGTGGACCGCATGCTGTGAACCAGCCTTTGGAAATATGCCACGTGTCTTCCCTGTCGGTCCACCGTGCACCTAAAGAATTCCGTGGACCGCGCCGTATGAACCATCCAACCACAGGCCGCCACGTGGCACCGCCCTGGTGCACGCCCGCGTTGTGGACCGCGCGCCTGCCCCGCGCTGCCCGCGCCCTGCCCGCGCCGCGCGCCGCCGCTGTGCCGCCTGCCCGAGGCTGCGCCGCCGCCCGCCGACGCTGCCCGCCGCCGCCGCCGGCCGCCGGTGATCGCCGGAATTACTGTTCCGGCGATGAACAGTACCCGAAGCTCAAAAAATCAAGTAAATAGTCCATCTGAAGCGTTTTTCGCGCGCTGAATCCGAATTTGACGTCCGTTTTGCCAAATTCTCACTCTAAAAATTGCCGAATGCCCCCGGAAAGGTATTCTTAGTCCAAATTTCGCGCCGAGCCCAATCTTAATATCCGTTTCGCCCGGGAACACTTCCAGAGATCCGACGGAGTCACCCGATCACCCACGTGATCCATTTAAGTCCGAAGTCCAACACTAGTGTCCAATTATGCCCCAAACACCTCCAGCACACCGCGTAGGCCTCCAGTGGCCATCCCAATGCACTGCAAAAGATTGAAGGAGGTTTGGATCATCATACCTCAATCTCAAGAAAGAAGAATTCAAAAAGATCAGGTACGTTTAACTAAATAAGTTTGGTGATCGAATACTTCTTATAGTGTAGAAACACTTGGATGAATTTTTAATCGCATAAAAATAAAAAACTGGACATGTTACATGTTCAGGATCCGGATCAGGGTACTACAGTCCGGACCCCGAACATAGGTTAGTTCATGCGCAATCCAGTCCGGAACACACCTGTTTCAGTCTGGACCCCGAACGTGGATTTTGCTGAAAAATGCATGAACAGCCCGGACCGTGGTTACTTCAGTACGGACCCCGAACGTGGTTTTCTGGAAAAGTTCTGTTTATTGACGACAGTCCGGATCACACTTATTCCAGTCCGGACCGTCGACCTGAAAACTTTCAGATAAGGTTAGTTTTTGATTCTTATCCTCTTCCAATGGTTTCTAACCTATAAATAAACCCTACGATTCATCTTTTAGGGTAATCCAAAATAATCCAAATACGGCCGAAAAAGGAAAAAATCCACATATAGAGAAGAAAGGAAATAACTAGATATAATTCTATGTTTCTTCATCTATATTAATTAATTTGATTCTAGGTTTTTCAAACTCGGATTTTGAGTAGAATCAAATTAATGAATACTTAGATGGTATTTTCGATCTATCTTTGATCTAAGTATTCGGCAGATCATCACCACCCAAAAACAACGATTTACCAAAAATCGGCGCGTGGACTCGCGTGGCCTTGTGGATTCAAGGTGCTACCGCTCTCGTGGATTCGGAGCGAGGTACGTTCGTGGATTCGAGACGTGCTACTTGGTGAAGATCGTGGATTCGGTCGGACGTCGTGGACTCGACGTTGGACGCCGTGGATTCGGCGTTGGACGCAAATCGTGGATTCGAGGCGCATTGTGGAGCGAGCGGAGAAGATCTACTAGGAGCGTATGGAAAAAGGTTGAGTCGTCTGTGAGTACGTTATATCACCTTGTACGTGTTATAATTCTAGTGGATTTCACCGTGTTATCGGTCCCGTAGTTTTTTACTCCTGGTTTTGGAGTTTTTCCACGTAAAATCTCTGCGTGTTATTTATTTTTCCGCATTAAGTTTTATTACTCAAAGATTTTTGAGTGTTTATTGTTTACACCTATTCACCCCCCTCTAGGTGTTTTTTCTCCTATTTAGATCCATATTAGACATAACCCAACAATCGAGACGTGCTACTTGGTGGAGACCATGGATTCGGTCAGACGTCGTGGACTCGACGTTGGACGCCGTGGATTCGGCGTTGGACGCAAATCGTGGATTCGAGGCGCGTTGCGGAGTGAGCAGAGAAGATCTACTAGGAGCGTATGGGAAAAGGTTGAGTCGTGTGTGAGTACGTTATATCACCTTTGTACGTGTTTGATTCTAGTGGATTTCACCGTGTGATCGGTTCCGTGGTTTTTACTCCTGGTTTTGGAGTTTTCCCCGTAAAATTTCTGCGTGTTATTTACTTTTCCGCATTGGGTTTTATTACGCAAAGATTTTTGAGTGTTTATTATTTACACCTATTCACCCCCCTCTATGTGTTTTTTTCCCTATTTAGATCCATATTATCATAACCCAACATGTTAATCCAACAGTAATTCTCTTGTGGAAATTCGGGTCCTCACATCCTCCCCCACTAAAAGAAAGTTTCGTCCTCGAAACTGAAGTCATTCCTCAACCCGAAACCTTAACTAAGTAGGGGGGGTAGATATCCAATCATCCACGACTCAAGCTCCCAAGGCTGTCAAATACCTCTCCTAGAGACGCGAAGCAATCCTCAGGTCTCTATCTGATACAAAAATAGAGGCGGGCACTCCAGGAAACCGCACCACCTCATCCAAGTACAGCTGGGCTAACCGCTCGAGCTACCAAGTAGTCTGCATCGGCACAAGCATCCGCTCCTCTAGGGCCCCCGGTAATCCAACCACATGTCCATCGGCACAAAAGCTCAATCCGAGTATCTCTGTACTCCCGAGGTATCCAATAAAAGCCCCCAACTGATGCGCAGACTCTGATCTCTAATCCTTAAACCGTAGGGATGCAAAAGCAATTCCCCAACTCTCCTGTATCAACACGCAACCATTTTCGGTCGAGAAAACCTGAATGCAAATCAATCTTCGAGAAGACCCAGTACCCTTGCAGCTAGTAAATCAAATCCTCCATGCTCGACAAAAGGGTACTTGTTCTAGATGGTCACTTCATCCAATTCCCGGTAATCCACACAGAGAGCCGAAGTGAACCATCCTTCCACATCTCGAATAGCACCAGCGCCCCCAAAGGCGACACACTTGGTCTGACAAAATTTCCCATCTGACGAATCCTGGAGTTGTGTCCTCAACTCCCAAACTAGTGGCATGCTAGACAACTCCGATAGGGAAACATCCGGGAACTCGCAACCAAAGGGGTATCCCCGAGTCTCGGCGCCGCCGTAGGTCCCTCAACCACACCAGCCAAAAAGGCTACGCATCCACTGCGAATCATCTGCCTCGCCCGCGAAGTCCAAACCATAGGGCGAAGAAAGCCCTCAGGCGTCCCGTGGTACAACAACCCCTCCTGGCCTGGCTCCCAAGAAAACCGTCCTCGCGGCACAATCAACCGCCGCGAAAAGAAGAAAAATCGAGCTAGCCAAACCATCCTAAAGTACCACAACCAAGTCCAGCAGCTGAGTCAAGACCATCAGGTCTACTGGCACAATCCAGGACTCCAACTGCACCGGCAGGACCAACAACATCCCTCCACGTGCAAGGTGTGATCGGGAATCTGAACCTCCCATGCACGTGGTGACCGTCCTACCCCTAACCCATGCAATGAAGCAAAAGCACTATTAACAAAGAAGGGAATACTCCTGTAATAAATAAGATACAAACCCTAATGCCCGGGGCAACTGAAACCTGCCACCAAACCGTCGGCCGTAACCTGTGTGGTCTAACACAGACTGCTAAAAAGAAATCATACCTGCAACATCTTGACCCACTGCCGTGGCGCCCTCCAACCGGGCGGCACAAACTCATCCGCTCGATCTAGGTGGTCGTCGCTCAGTCTGCCAGCAAAAGTCAAGACTAACCACAAGGGAGCACAACCTCTGCCTCTGCTCACACTAGGGCGACAAAAGTGACCCTCCGCAGATAACACATCCATGCCACCGCTGATGCCGGTACTGATGCTGATGCTACCGTCGGGGTCCACTCGACCTCTGGCGTCTCAGAACTCTACTACCCAGGGAAAAAAATCGACCTCTGATCTATCCTCCATCACCCGGCGCCAAGCGCCTCAATCAGAACTCACCTCAGGCGGCAGATCCCAATCCAAAGAAACTACAATGCCACGCTCCAAACCCGGCGCCTACTCCAATGAGGCGTCCTAAATCTTGTAATGGAGGGACCCAACGAGCTAAAAGGTATCCTGGCGCAATCCACTCTCAGACACCCATATCCTATGCGCTCGTCCCTCTTCACATGGAGCACGCAGTTCAGCAACAGCGTTTAACTCTTGACACAAAGAGGCTTTCAAGTACTCTCTCCATCCCCACCGAACACAACCCTGCCTCCAAAGGTTCCATACTCAAACCCACAAATCGGGGTGACTCATCCGCCAACCCTGCCTCCAGGAGACTAATAAGTTGAGTTGGGTGAGCCCAATAAGTTGAGTGGGGCTGCGGTCCACAACAGACCTAACGGCAAGAGGCCCAACAATAGACCCAACGTCCAGGTGGGTTGAGTCCGGTCGAGATCCGTGGCGCTGTATCTGTACGCTTTAAGTGTATTGGTTGCGTATCTCTAAAAAGCTCGAGCTTTTGGGATTAATGGTTGGCGCCAACGATCCGACATTTGGGACTTAGTGGTGTCACTGTTGGGTTATGATAATATGGATCTAAATAGAGAAAAAAACACCTAGAGGGGGGTGAATAGGTGTAAACAATAAACACTCAAAAATCTTTGCGTAATAAAATCCAATGCGGAAAAGTAAATAACACGCAGAGATTTTACATGGAAAACTCCAAAACCAGGAGTAAGAAACCACGGGACCGATCACACGGTGGAAATCAACTAAGATTAAACACGTACAAAGGTGATATAACGTACTCACACACTGTCACGCCCCGGGGTCGAAACTGCGACTCGGACTCGCCGACAGATCCGCCGCCTATGTAAAACCCCGCACAGGCGAAGCGTCTAACCTGCAAGAAAAGGGACTACAGCTAACAGATATCAGAGCTATAGATAAAAATTTATTGTAAAACTAAAATCAACCACTGTACAACTGGAATAATGCAATAATGTCCAACTCCCAAAAATGATAATCATACAATATTCTCAGATACAAAACCCAAAACTCAACTGGGAGGTATCTCCAATAAATACATCAGTGTACAGGCTCTCAATACAAAAGATATCCTCACTACATCAGTCTCTCAAAAGAGGAAAATAAAATAACTAATCTACTGAAGATCTCCTCTGAGGGGGTATCGCTACTCTCCAACGACGGGTAGGGATCTAGCTCGCGACTCCCTCGCCTCGATCAACAACCGCAGAATCAGCAACACCCGCTAAGACTCTGCAAAACAAAGAAGAGAAAAGAAAGGGGAGGGGAAAACCCCCAATGGGTGTGAGAACTACACCAACAAGGGAGTTCTCAGTGGGTACCACCGCCAGGCCCGACGATCTGCCCACTAAGTCCACTAGAGGCATAAGATAACCAATGTAGTAAAAACTGAACAAGAAAGCTGGAGACACTCAACAGCTATCATGCCTCTGTCTAAATGCTCAAATGGGAGAACCATAGAATGGTATACAACCACTAGCACATGAAGTGCACAATCGACCCAATCGAGCTGACTGCCACATCTGGTCCAGTCAAACCTGCGCCCACCTACAACCACCTCCCACTACCGGGCAGGAATTACGTAGGGTGTCCAAACGGACTAACTCGCTATCGAGTAGTGGCTCATGCAGGCTATAGTCGAAATCCACGCTCTCTCTCAGAACGGATAGACTCAAGATGCTCAACCTCTCACACAACGGTCAAAGTACTCACAACGACACGGGACCACCGTCAAACCAAACGGCTCCCAACAACACTAGCACTGGTCTAAACACAGCTACTAGACTCCACTCAGTCCCCCTAACACGAGTGCAACAATAAAGTAAATGCCTGTAATAACCCCAATCTAGTGCCACAAGTAAAACTGGTACTGCCTGTTGTGCCTGCCAAATCGGGTATGCTGGCCAACGCATAACACCGATAGGGAATAGGAGTCTCAAGGACTCAAAGTCTGTATATCGCACACTCCGGAGTGGCACTCGAGGGGAGCGACCCACACGAGTAAAATGCCAGAGTAATAAGTATAATAGTAGTATAAATCAGCAGGACTGGATCATGACTCTGATCAAAGTAGGAAAGCTCAACCACTAAAGAAAGCCTCGGTCCTCTATCAGATGCAAAAGTACTCAATAAGTGGGAAACTTCACCCACTAAAGAAATCTGATACCCAATCTGGTATATAAGTAAATATCCGGTCAACCGCCCAATATCCGCGGTTGCCGCAATACCCTGCCGTCTATAATCAAGTTCTATAACCGACCTCCGGTCAACCGCCCAAAGTCCGCGGTCGCCGCAAAACCCTGCCAACCGCAATCCAGCACAACCCGTCCCTGACACCCATGTCCCGGCTACACTATCCCAGACCCCTGCTCGCACCCGAGCAACACAGACCGCCTGACTAACAAAGAAGGAGCAAAGGATAACATGATTTCTCCTAAGTCAAGTCCCAATAAGTAGTGTAGCAGTAAAAGATGGCCTAACTATATGTCCATACAAGCATGCATTTGTCCTCAAGAAAGATAGAAGAAAGTAAACCACATGCCAAAATCACTAATGAACTACACCTATTGTGGGTTCTGGGATAATGGATATGGGGAAAAAACCATCTAAAGGGGGGATGAATAGGTGTAAACAATAAAATCACCAAATCGTTGCGTAAAAATAATTCAATACAGAAAAATAAATAAAGTACGCAAGATTTTACGTGGAAAACTCCGTCACAGGAGTAAAAAACTACGGGACCGATAACACGGTGAAATCCACTAAGATTAAACACGTACAAGGTGATATACCGTAACACTACGACTCAACCTTTTTCATACGCTCCGAGTAGATCTTCTCCGCTCGCTCCGCAACGCACCTCGAATCCACGATTTGCGTCCAACGCCGAATCCACGACGTCCAACCGAATCCACGGTCTTTACCAATATAGCACGTATCGATCACACGAATGCGCCTCACTCCGAATCCACGAAAGCGGTAGCACCTTGAATCCACAAGGCCACGCGAATCCACGCGCCGATGTTCCTTCCGGAAATCATAATTTTGTTTATTGGTGGTAATGATATCCCGAATACTTAGATCATAGATAGACAAGAAAAACACCATCTAAGTATTCATCAATTTGATTCTACAAGAAATAGAGAGTTTGAAAACCCTAGAATCAAATTGATCAATATAGACGAAGAAACATAAATTAGATCATATTTTCCTTTCTTCTCTATACGTGGATTTTTCTTTCGATCCCTTTTTAAAAAATAACTAGGAATTTTGAAACCCTAGGGTATCGTTTGGATGTGGCTTATACCGGAATGAGTTATACCAGGTATAGGTATAAAGTAAGGGATAAACCTGGTTTAAACCTAAATTGTGTTTGGTTGGGAATGAGGCTTAAACCTGGTTTAAACCTGGTGTAAGAAAAGTAGTGTTTGGATTGGAGATGAAGAATAAGTGGTATAAAGTTGACTTTTATGTTTAATGACGGTGTGACCTTTATTTTTATGTATATTATAAATTTGATAATTAAAGAATGTATTAGAATTTTTTAATTGTAACAAATCTTATATATTATATTTAATTAATTATTTTTTCAAATTAAAATTTTAAAATTTATTCAAATTTTAATTTTTATTTATTTTAATTTTTAAAAAAATTTTAAGTGTGTGCAAAAAAAAAAATGTTTATTTTAAAATTTTAAGTAAGAGTAAAAATTTTAATTTATAAATTTATATAAATTTTAAAAAAATTATAAAAATATTGTATAAATTTTAAAATTAATATTTTTTAAAAATAAAATAAAATTTTTAGATTTATTAAAATATAAAATAAAAAAATTAAAATTTATAAAATTACAATTTTAAAATTTAAATATTTATTAAAATTTAAAAATTTTAATAAAAAAAAATTAAACGAAGTAAAAAAAAAAAAAAAAAAAAAAAAAAAAAAAAAAAAAAAAAAAAAAACAACCGAAGTATAAAAGGAAAAAAAAAAAAAATCAAGTATTATAAAAAAAAATGAAAAAAAAAAAAAAAAGCCCCTTCCCAAGGCATTTCTGCCTTGGGAAGGGGGGCGTTGGGGGATATTCCCCCCCCCCCCCAATACCCGGTATGGGGGGGGGGGAATATCCCCGTGTGGAGGGGGATATCCCCGTTTGGGGGGATATCCCCAAACGGGATATCCCCAAACCGTTTGGGATAAAGGGGGGATATCCCCCCTTTATCCCACTTCCAAACGGTAGCTAGGAATCTTAGGAATTATCCGTCTCTTGGGATTACCGGGATTACCCTAAAATATGAATGCTAGGGTTTATTTATAGGTTAGAAACCTTTTGGAAAGAGATAAGAATAAAAAACTACCTTATCTGAAATTTTTCCGCTCGGCGGTCCGGACTAGATCAAGTCTGATCCGGACTGTGGCCTTTGACAGAAAATTTTCAGAAAACAGGTTCGGGGTCCGGACTGAAATTGGCTGATCCGGACTGATTCATGCGATTCAACACACACAAGGTTCGGGGTCCGGACTGGAAAGGGGATGATCCGAACTAGAATTACGCATGAACCAAACCATATTCGGGGTCCGAACTGGATGCTCCTGATCCAGATCCTAAACACTCAAAATGTCCAGTTTTTTATTTTTATGCAATGAAAATTATTCCAAGTATTTTTCTAAACTATAAGAATGTATTCAGATCACCAAAAATATTTAGTTAAACATACCTGACCCTTTTGAATCCATTCTTCTTGAGATTGATGTATGTGATCCACAATTCTTCAACTTCAATCTTCAAGACTCAAAACACTTCACGAAATACGCCAATACAAAAATCCTTAACAGGTTTGAGTCAGCAAAACGGGACTCGCGTGTAATGTACCGGATTTTCGGCACATATAATAAATCTAAATAAAAATGGTATGAAATACTATTTTTATGAAAGTTAGAGCAGTGAGGTTGATGTGGAAGCGAATTGGGCCGAAATCGGATTAAAAATGCGGGATTTAGAATTTTAATTGAAAAAGGGGGCCCAGATTTTTAGCAGAAAATTCATAGAGTCAGAAAATTCTGAGAAAATTCTGGGAGCTCCGTAATATTGTTTTAAGGCCACAGTAAAAATTCCGCGTCGATCGGACACCCGGATTGCGAGAACGGGGTCCGCCAGCGATTTTTGATACAGCGAGGCTTTTGGTGACCCAGAAATGGCCAAACTCAGCAAAAATACTTGTAACACATTTCAAATGTAATTACAAGTGAGTTGGAAGCATTTCAAATCGATGCAAAAGTCATCGAGTCGAAAAGTGAGTTGGAGTTGAGAATTTGAAGCTTCAATTGTGAATCTTAGGTCCTTGTTTGGCGATTTCCGCGAAAAGGGCGAAATCCAGCAAAAATACTTATAACACATTTCAAATATGATTACAAGTGGGTTTGAAGCGTTTCGAATCAACGCAAAAGCCGTTGAGTCGAAAAGTGAGTTGTGGTTGAGAAACGAAGCCTCAAGTTGCAAAATTGGGACTTGTGTTCGCGGAGTCCGCAAAATGGCAAAATTCGGCGAGAGGACTTGTAACGTGTTTTAAACATGATTACAGTCGAGTTCGGTGCGTTTCGGGCTGACGCGAAGGGCATCGGGTCGAAAAGTGACTTGAACCCGAGGACTTAGCCAAAATCTGAAATTTCTGAAATTTGTGATCACGAAGCATTTTCGGAGCCCTGTTTCGGAGGCTTAGAGTGCCCCAAAATTTTAAAAGAAATCGTGGGGTGTCTCACAAAAGTTTTCTTATTAAAAGGGGCGAAAAACCTAGGTATGTTATTAAGGAAAAATCGGAGAACGAAGCGAAGAAAAATGCTTCGTGAATTCTGAAAACTGCAGTTTTGACAGTGCAAGTTAATCGCGAAGCGTTTTCGGAGCCCTGTTTCGGAGGCTTAGTGCGCTCCAAAATTTTAAAAGAAATCGTGGGGTGTCTCACAAAAGTTTTCTTATTAAAAGGGGCGAAAAACCTAGGTAAGTTATTAAGGAAAAATCGGAGAACGAAGCGAAGAAAAATGCTTCGCGAATGCTGAAACTGCAGTTTTGACAGCCCAAGTCAATCGCGAAGCATTTTCGGAGCTCTCTTTCGAGGGCTTAGAGTAGTCCAAAAATTTAAACAAAATCGTGGGAAGTTTAAGAAAAATTTGTAGAATAAAGGGGAGAAGAAAAATTGCCATTTCAATTCTCCGATTGACGGCAAAACGCGGAGGAAGATGGGTACCCGAAACTGCTCTCTGCAGGGGTAAACTGCAGCATTAAGGGCATTTGGGGGATTTAATTATGAGTTGGGGGCAAAATCGTAATTGCACACCCTCACCCCAACCACCCACCTGCAGGGCATTTAAACACCCTCTCTCCCTCTCTCTCTCTCTCTCTCTCTCCCCTTTTCTGCTGGACCAAGAAACGAAAGAGAAAGAAGAAGAAAGGGAGAAGAAGAAGAAATGGAGGAAGAAGAAGCAAGGATGAACATCTCTCTTCCTCCCTCCCCCTCAGTTTTCTCTTTAAAAAAAAAAGGTGCACGTTTTGTCTCTCTCTCTCTCTCTCTCATTTCCTTCTGTTATGCATGGGGGGGGAATGGAAGACAAAAAAAAAAAAAGAGGAGAAGGGCTGCAGCCTTGCTGCTGCCAGCAGCAGCTGCACTAGCTGCAGCTGCTGCCAGCAGCAGCAAGACCTGCTGCTGCTTGGCTGCTACTGCTGCTTGGTTGCTGCTGCAGCCAAGCAGCAGCTCCTTGCGCATTAGTGGGAGCGGCTGCCCTGGCAGCTGCTTGAAGCAGCTGCCATGGGTGGCAGCTGCTGGCCTGCTGCTGCTGCTGCACAAGGCAGCAGCAGCTGCTAGCAATAGCAGCAGCCTGCTGGCTGCTGCAGCAGCCATGCTGCTGCAGCCAGCAGCAGGCTGCCCAGCAGCATGCAGCCAGCAGCAGCATTGGCTGCTGCTGCTGGCTGTGCCCCCTGCAGCAGCAGCACTAGCTGCTGCTGCTGGCAGGGCCAGCAGCTAGGAAAGCTGCTGGCTGGGCAGCAGTTTTTGACAAAAAAAAAAAAAAAAAAAAAGAAGAAGAGAAAGAAAGAAAAGAAAGGAAAGAAAGGAAGAAAAGAAGAAAGATCAAAAATTTTCTCTCTTCTCTTTTCTCCAATGCAAAAAAAATACAATTTCCCGATTTGCCAAATGCAAAATCGGTGAATTGGGGAAAATTGCTCAAATTGAGCTTTTCTCAAATTTTTGAGAGCATTTTGACCCCGAATCGAGTTGAGCAAGTTTCTTTTTGGCAACATGCCATGGGATGACTATTCTTCTCTCATTTTTATGAACCGATCAAAAATTAGCCTTTTGGTGGGGAAAATGACCAAATATTATTCTCTTCTCAAAAATTGAGCTGTTCTCAAATTTTTGAGAGCATTTTGACCCCGAATCGAGTTGAGCAAGTTTCTTTTTGGCAACATGCCATGGGAGGATTATTCTCCTCTCATTTCTACGAACCAATCAAAAATTAGCCTTTTGGTGGGGGAAAATGACCAAATAGTGATTTTTCCCTTTAAGTTGTCAAAAAGGGGTTAGTTTTACCGCCTTATGAATTTTAGTGAATCATGTAAAAGCAATTGCTTTATCTTTTGCTTTCCTTACAATGTAGGGAAGTCTCATGGATTCAAGGAGTTGAAATTGTCTCCTCCAAGGACCCAAAAGAATACACCGAGGTGGGGGATTCTGCCGAAATTGGGTGACCTCTCCCCTTGCTCCTTTGCTTTTCGATCTAGAAGCATGATAGTAGCCTGTTAGAGGCGTTTGGTAATTATGATTGAATTTGCATGTGTAGATGGATATAGAAGAGAAGTAAACTTTTCTAATTATTAGAATAAGAGATAAATTTGCATGTGTAGAAGGATATAGATAGAAAAGTGGATTTTTCTGAACTGCTAAATATAGATGATACTTGCCTGCGTAGATGTTAAACTTTATTGATGATTGAGATGGAAATAATTGCATGCGTAAAAAGGGGAATCAATTATTTGTTATCTGTGATCATGTTAGGGTATAGCCCTAGGAATCATGTGAAAGCATAAGGAAAAAGGGCATGTTGGTAGTAAGACTAGGAGAAAACCTAGACTCAGGGTTAATGAGTGGCATCACACTTAGGAGTATATCCTAGGATTGAATGAGTGGCATTGTCTTAGGAGATAACCTAAGGACATTGGATAAAGTGATCAACATAGAGTCAAGGACTCTAGGATGAGCATGATATAAGACTTAGGTAAAGGAGACCTAAGGTAAGTTAGTAGGTTGAGAATAGACTAGTTAACATAGAGTCAAGTAACTCTAGGTTAAACATGATATGAAACTTAGGTAAGAGAACCTAAGGTGACTAGTGGAGTTTATACTCACAGAAAATGGATTAGAGTCAAGATAACTCTAAATGCAAAGTGCAACAGGTAAATAGAGATAATGTAACTCCAAGTTCGGCAAGAAAAGAGTATGTGGCCACAAAGTTAAAGAATTAAACTGATAGCAAAGTGATCAACTTAGAGTCAAACTCTAAGGAAAAGTTTGTGTAATCACAAAGTCAAAGAGCTAAATAATATAATCCTAGAGTGGGTCATAGGGTATGGGCAAATGGATCATAACTTTAACTTCAATTTGAGTTAAAGAAATAAAGGTGAAATGTTTAAGAGTCCAGGAGACTCTCTAATTATCCTGATGGCAAGACCTAGGATAAGAGATAAATTGTTGTAAAAAGGCAAAGTTAAAAGCAAGCTAAAAGTGGCTAAAAAGCATAAAGAGAATGTAAATGGCGCCTTCGAATTTGAGACTCGTCAAGTGGAGCAGGACTCCCTGGGCAGTGACCCGTCGGACGAGCTACTTTCGAAAGGCTTAAAGTGAAAGCAAAGAGCTAAATGCTCAAGGGAAAGATAAAGAGATTTGCTAGCGGCAAAGAGGGAGCTATAAGCTCGAATAAGAAAGAAAAGCAAGTGTTCAAAGGCAAAGAGGCTAAGAACTAAAGTAAAAAGAGAAAGAAAAAGAAAAGAAAAGAAAGAAAACATAAAGATAAAACGAGCGTACCTTCGGGGGTAAAAAGTAGCCTTGTCGGAGCCAAGGGCAGTGTCCCTCTCCCGGGCAGTGACCCGTAGGACAAGTTCCCCGTTGGGCGGGGTAGCACTTGCGGGTGCTATCGGCAACCTTAGAAATCTTATCTTATGGTAGCAGGACTACCGGGCTGGGGCCCGTTGGATAAGAATTTCTGAGGGTTAACTTGAACTAAAGCACCAGAATTTAAAGAATAAAGAGAAATTAGAGTGGCCAAGGTGGCCGGGATAGTTTGACTCTGTATACAGCGGCATAGTGGCCGAGTTGGTGCTTAGCAGCCTAGTGTGGCTAGACAGAGTAGTGATGGTTGATGATTAGACACAGATAGTATAGTGCAGTGATATATTATATTGCATAGCAGCATTTTGATATTGAGGATTTTAGTTTCCTAGCACTCTATTGTTATTGCTTCCATTGGACCAAGTGGTGTAGGACACTTTTTCTCGGTGGTTGAACCCACTGGGAACTCTGTCGGAGTTCTCACACCCCTTGGGTGCCCCCCACAGGTTCGGGTGTGGATACAGCGGACGAGACGGTTCAGATGCAGACGGCGAGGCATACGACAGGGGCAAGGGCCCAGCAGCATAGAGACCTAGAGGGTCTAGCAGAGGTATCCCTTTTATATATTTCTTGAGTGAACATTGTATGGTGAGGAATTTATGTAAAGGAATTGTAATAAATTTATTTGCAAGTTCAGAGATGTAAAGTGTAATAAATTTAAGTTATGGTTCACTCTTGCATGCTTCCATTTCCGCTTTAGTTGTTGCAAAAATTTAAATTTGTAGTGATTTTTAGTACTCTGATATTGAGCTTCCGCATACACTTGTTGTGTTATTATGGATGTTACCGTTCCTTTCAGGTAGAAAAAGGTTTTACCTGATTGGCGGGTCTGTTGGCGTGCCCGAACCGTACAAATTGGCGGACTCGGGGCGTGACAGATTAGAGTGGTATCAGAGCCTAGGAATAGTCCTAGGTGGTTAGCAAACCTTAGGGAGACTCTAGGGTTTAGGCACGAGAGAGTGCGTGGATTTTTGGGCGAAAGTAATTGATTGGTTACTATTGTTCCCACGAAGGATGTTGGGACTGATCGAGGGAAATGAGCTTTCATTCTTCGGACTATTACGTTGGCGGCCGACAACGTAATGTTGGAGATGAAAAGGAGTACCCTCTTATACTTTCGCATGATTGGGTCGACGAGCTTTTCTGTCGGTATATAGATTGCGCGTTGCTCAAATGGCTAAATTTGGGCTAATCGTTTCGTTGTGGTGTGCATATTAGCGATGACACCACATAGGGAGACGCACCTATTTTGACTCGAGTCACGAGAGGGCTCTAGGTCAAACAAGGTACACGAGCTGCGATAATAGGTGACCGCACTTGTTGGTGCGATCCAGCGGCAGGTCAAGCTTCGTGCCGTCAGCGGAGATTTTCGTCGACAGGAAAGCTGATTCCAACGCCTAAGGGTGGTGTCAAGGCGACAGTCGGAGCAGATTGATAGGTCTCAGTGGCTGATAGCGCAGCAAGCTGAGGCTGCATAAATGACGCATGAGCATACGGCGTTGCCGCACGTAGGGGCAACAGTAGAGTGAGTGGCAGTGGCCGCCGAGCTTTTGTCGGCGCACCCTGCACCTTCAGCAAGAGGCATTATAAGCTTGTGTCGGCTAGGTTGCTGGCAAAGTGTGGATAAAGAGGTCCAGCGAGAGACCGACTCATAGAGTGATGGTGATCGCTATGTCGCGAGAGCCAAGTTGCTGTGCCCTAAGGGTTAGGGCAAGAAAGATTTACGGGCCTGGCGGCGTGAGTTCGCCCTGATGACGGTAGTGACCGTGTGGCGTGTTGATTGTGGCAGGGATTGCCACCGCAGGATTTGCGAGTTAATCACCAGAGTTGGTGAACAGTCGTTGTGATGCCTCAACCTAGTTGGGAGAGGTGTACAAGGGTCATACGCGTATATAAGCAAGTTGCTTAACACTGGATTTTTGCGAGTTAGCGTAGGGGCGTTGGACGCCCAACTATTTTGGTGCTCATGGAGCACAAGTATCGCTTAGCCGAGAGAGCTGATTAGTTGGCGCATTAGCCTTTGCTCAGTGTGGCCAGAGTTGATAGATTGTTTGGGTCATAGATTGACGACTAGTTGTGGGTTTTGCTCAGTGAGCGTAGTGGTCGCGTGGCGACGATCAGCGGGTTCGCTTGGGGACGATCCGTGCCTGGACCATGTTTGTGGACTGTGGGCCTGTAGCCCAGTGGGCAGGCGCAGTCGGCTGTGAGAGACAGCGGCCCGAGACCTGAGGGCGGGGCATGATAGAGATTTGGTCGAGGCGGTAGTCCGAGCGATGACCCGGGAACGTGAAATGCCACGTGTGAGCCTTGAGGCTGTTAGTACACTGAGAGTGTGTGATGTGATCAGGCCGTAGTGCTAGTGATGACTGAGGTATTGTAGCTCCTAGTAGGAGTGTTGGTGTAGTGATCCTAAGTATGGATCTACCCGTTTGACGATTAGGTCTGTGGGCTAGCGAGAGCCGTTGTACAGTGTTGGACTAGTTTTGGGCTATAGGCCCCTGTTGGACCGTGGTTTGTGAACCTATTAGTAATCCGATATATCGGGTTAGCTGATAACCCGTGGACTTAGAGCACTAGCGGCGTGCATGATAGCAGAGGACTTGTGGATTGGCCTTCGCCCTCCACATTAGGCAGCGGAGCGACCGGAAAAATGCGGTAAGTGTAAGTGGTTGCAGATGCAACCTCGTTGTGAAAGAATGATGGCGGAATTAAAGTGAAAAATTTTCGCAAATAAAGGCTGGGTCATTTGTGGCAGTATGATGCCTAGTAACGATGTATAGTAGGCCCAACATTGGGGGTAAGATTCCTCCCTCTCGATCAGATTTGAGTCGAAGTGTGACTCAAGTTTCGAGGACGAAACTATTTTAAGGGGGGTAGAATGTAATGTACCGGATTTTCGGCACATATAATAAATCTAAATAAAAATGGTATGAAATACTATTTTTATGAAAGTTAGAGAAGTGAGGATGATGTGGAAGCGAATTGGGCCGAAATCGGATTAAAAATGCGGGATTTAGAATTTTAATTGAAAAAGGGGGCCCAGATTTTTAGCAGAAAATTCATAGAGTCAGAAAATTCTGAGAAAATTCTGGGAGCTCCGTAATATTGTTTTAAGGCCACAGTAAAAATTCCGCGTCGATCGGACACCCGGATTGCGAGAACGGGGTCCGCCAGCGATTTTTGATACAGCGAGGCTTTTGGTGACCCAGAAATGGCCAAACTCAGCAAAAATACTTGTAACACATTTCAAATGTAATTACAAGTGAGTTGGAAGCATTTCAAATCGATGCAAAAGTCATCGAGTCGAAAAGTGAGTTGGAGTTGAGAATTTGAAGCTTCAATTGTGAATCTTAGGTCCTTGTTTGGCGATTTCCGCGAAAAGGGCGAAATCCAGCAAAAATACTTGTAACACATTTCAAATATGATTACAAGTGGGTTTGAAGCGTTTCGAATCAACGCAAAAGCCGTTGAGTCGAAAAGTGAGTTGTGGTTGAGAAACGAAGCCTCAAGTTGCAAAATTGGGACTCGTGTTCGCGGAGTCCGCAAAATGGCAAAATTCGGCGAGAAGACTTGTAACGTGTTTTAAATATGATTACAGTCGAGTTCGGTGCGTTTCGGGCTGACGCGAAGGGCATCGGGTCGAAAAGTGACTTGAACCCGAGGACTTAGCCAAAATCTGAAATTTCTGAAATTTGTGATCACGAAGCATTTTCGGAGCCCTGTTTCGGAGGCTTAGAGTGCCCCAAAAATTTAAAAGAAATCGTGGGGTGTCTCACAAAAGTTTTCTTATTAAAAGGGGCGAAAAACCTAGGTATGTTATTAAGGAAAAATCGGAGAACGAAGCGAAGAAAAATGCTTCGTGAATTCTGAAAACTGCAGTTTTGACAGTGCAAGTTAATCGCGAAGCGTTTTCGGAGCCCTGTTTCGGAGGCTTAGTGCGCTCCAAAATTTTAAAAGAAATCGTGGGGTGTCTCACAAAAGTTTTCTTATTAAAAGGGGCGAAAAACCTAGGTAAGTTATTAAGGAAAAATCGGAGAACGAAGCGAAGAAAAATGCTTCGTGAATGCTGAAACTGCAGTTTTGACAGCCCAAGTTAATCGCGAAGCATTTTCGGAGCTCTCTTTCGAGGGCTTAGAGTAGTCCAAAAATTTAAACAAAATCGTGGGAAGTTTAAGAAAAATTTGTAGAATAAAGGGAGAAGAAAAATTGCCATTTCATTCTCCGATTGACGGCAAAACGCGGAGGAAGATGGGTACCCGAAACTGCTCTCTGCAGGGGTAAACTGCAGCATTAAGGGCATTTTGGGGATTTAATTATGAGTTGGGGGCAAAATCGTAATTGCACACCCTCACCCCAACCACCCACCTGCAGGGCATTTAAACACCCTCCTCCTCCCTCTCTCTCTCTCTCTCTCTCTCCCCTTTTTCTGCTGGACCAAGAAACGAAAGAGAAAGAAGAAGAAAGGGAGAAGAAGAAGAAATGGAGGAAGAAGAAAGCAAGGATGAACATCTCTCTTCCTCCCTCCCCCTCAGTTTTCTCTTTAAAAAAAAAGGTGCACGTTTTGTCTCTCTCTCTCTCTCTCTCATTTCCTTCTGTTATGCATGGGGGGGGAATGGAAGACAAAAAAAAAAAAGGAGAAGGGCTGCAGCCTTGCTGCTGCCAGCAGCAGCTGCACTAGCTGCAGCTGCTGCCAGCAGCAGCAAGCCTGCTGCTGCTTGGCTGCTACTGCTGCTTGGTTGCTGCTGCAGCCAGCAGCAGCTCCTTGCGCATTAGTGGGCGGCTGCCCTGGCAGCTGCTTGAAGCAGCTGCCATGGGTGGCAGCTGCTGGCCTGCTGCTGCTGCTGCACAAGGCAGCAGCAGCTGCTAGCAATAGCAGCAGCCTGCTGGCTGCTGCAGCAGCCATGCTGCTGCAGCCAGCAGCAGGCTGCCCAGCAGCATGCAGCCAGCAGCAGCATTGGCTGCTGCTGCTGGCTGTGCCCCCTGCAGCAGCAGCACTAGCTGCTGCTGCTGGCAGGGCCAGCAGCTAGAAAGCTGCTGGCTGGGCAGCAGTTTTTGACAAAAAAAAAAAAAAAAAAAAAAAGAAAAGAGAAAGAAAGAAAAGAAAGAAAGAAAGGAAAAAAGAAGAAAGATCAAAATTTTCTCTCTTTCTTTTCTCCAATGCAAAAAAAATACAATTTCCCGATTTGCCAAATGCAAAATCGGTGAATTGGGGAAATTGCTCAAATTGAGCTTTTCTCAATTTTTGAGAGCATTTTGACCCCGAATCGAGTTGAGCAAGTTTCTTTTTGGCAACATGCCATGGGATGACTATTCTTCTCTCATTTTTATGAACCGATCAAAAATTAGCCTTTTGGTGGGGAAAATGACCAAATATTATTCTCTTCTCAAAAATTGAGCTGTTCTCAAATTTTTGAGAGCATTTTGACCCCGAATCGAGTTGAGCAAGTTTCTTTTTGGCAACATGCCATGGAGGATTATTCTCCTCTCATTTCTACGAACCAATCAAAAATTAGCCTTTTGGTGGGGAAAATGACCAAATAGTGATTTTTCCCTTTAAGTTGTCAAAAAGGGGTTAGTTTTACCGCCTTATGAATTTTAGTGAATCATGTAAAAGCAATTGCTTTATCTTTTGCTTTCCTTACAATGTAGGGAAGTCTCATGGATTCAAGGAGTTGAAATTGTCTCCTCCAAGGACCCAAAAGAATACACCGAGGTGGGGGATTCTGCCGAAATTGGGTGACCTCTCCCCTTGCTCCTTTGCTTTTCGATCTAGAAGCATGATAGTAGCCTGTTAGAGGCGTTTGGTAATTATGATTGAATTTGCATGTGTAGATGGATATAGAAGAGAAGTAAACTTTTCTAATTATTAGAATAAGAGATAAATTTGCATGTGTAGAAGGATATAGATAGAAAGTGGATTTTTCTGAACTGCTAAATATAGATGATACTTGCCTGCGTAGATGTTAAACTTTATTGATGATTGAGATGGAAATAATTGCATGCGTAAAAAGGGGAATCAATTATTTGTTATCTGTGATCATGTTAGGGTATAGCCCTAGGAATCATGTGAAAGCATAAGGAAAAAGGGCATGTTGGTAGTAAGACTAGGAGAAAACCTAGACTCAGGGTTAATGAGTGGCATCACACTTAGGAGTATATCCTAGGATTGAATGAGTGGCATTGTCTTAGGAGATAACCTAAGGACATTGGATAAAGTGATCAACATAGAGTCAAGGACTCTAGGATGAGCATGATATAAGACTTAGGTAAAGGAGACCTAAGGTAAGTTAGTAGGTTGAGAATAGACTAGTTAACATAGAGTCAAGTAACTCTAGGTTAAACATGATATGAAACTTAGGTAAGAGAACCTAAGGTGACTAGTGGAGTTTATACTCACAGAAAATGGATTAGAGTCAAGATAACTCTAAATGCAAAGTGCAACAGGTAAATAGAGATAATGTAACTCCAAGTTCGGCAAGAAAAGAGTATGTGGCCACAAAGTTAAAGAATTAAACTGATAGCAAAGTGATCAACTTAGAGTCAAACTCTAAGGAAAAGTTTGTGTAATCACAAAGTCAAAGAGCTAAATAATATAATCCTAGAGTGGGTCATAGGGTATGGGCAAATGGATCATAACTTTAACTTCAATTTGAGTTAAAGAAATAAAGGTGAAATGTTTAAGAGTCCAGGAGACTCTCTAATTATCCTGATGGCAAGACCTAGGATAAGAGATAAATTGTTGTAAAAAGGCAAAGTTAAAAGCAAGCTAAAAGTGGCTAAAAAGCATAAAGAGAATGTAAATGGCGCCTTCGAATTTGAGACTCGTCAAGTGGAGCAGGACTCCCTGGGCAGTGACCCGTCGGACGAGCTACTTTCGAAAGGCTTAAAGTGAAAGCAAAGAGCTAAATGCTCAAGGGAAAGAGAAAGAGATTTGCTAGCGGCAAAAGGGAGCTATAAGCTCGAATAAGAAAGAAAAGCAAGTGTTCAAAGGCAAAGAGGCTAAGAACTAAAGTAAAAAGAAAGAAAAAAAAGAAAAGAAAGAAACATAAAGATAAAACGAGCGTACCTTCGGGGGTAAAAAGTAGCCTTGTCGGAGCCAAGGGCAGTGTCCCTCTCCCGGGCAGTGACCCGTAGGACAAGTTCCCCGTTGGGCGGGGTAGCACTTGCGGGTGTATCGGCAACCTTAGAAATCTTATCTTATGGTAGCAGGACTACCGGGCTGGGGCCCGTTGGATAAGAATTTCTGAGGGTTAACTTGAACTAAAGCACCAGAATTTAAAGAATAAAGAGAAATTAGAGTGGCCAAGGTGGCCGGGATAGTTTGACCCTGTATACAGCGGCATAGTGGCCGAGTTGGTGCTTAGCAGCCTAGTGTGGCTAGACAGAGTAGTGATGGTTGATGATTAGACACAGATAGTATAGTGCAGTGATATATTATATTGCATAGCAGCATTTTGATGTTGAGGATTTTAGTTTCCTAGCACTCTATTATTATTGCTTCCATTGGACCAAGTGGTGTAGGACACTTTTTCTCGGTGGTTGAACCCACTGGGAACTCTGTCGGAGTTCTCACACCCCTTGGGTGCCCCCCACAGGTTCGGGTGTGGATACAGCGGACGAGACGGTTCAGATGCAGACGGCGAGGCATACGACAGGGGCAAGGGCCCAGCAGCATAGAGACCTAGAGGGTCTAGCAGAGGTATCCCTTTTATATATTTCTTGAGTGAACATTGTATGGTGAGGAATTTATGTAAAGGAATTGTAATAAATTTATTTGCAAGTTCAGAGATGTAAAGTGTAATAAATTTAAGTTATGGTTCACTCTTGCATGCTTCCATTTCCGCTTTAGTTGTTGCAAAAATTTAAATTTGTAGTGATTTTTAGTACTCTGATATTGAGCTTCCGCATACACTTGTTGTGTTATTATGGATGTTACCGTTCCTTCAGGTAGAAAAAGGTTTTACCTGATTGGCGGGTCTGTTGGCGTGCCCGAACCGTACAAATTGGCGGACTCGGGGCGTGACATCGCGTCTCGAATTTAGACCGGTCCCGGTCGCGGAAGAAAATAGCCCGCAACGCGTGCCATCAGCCAAAAACATTAGCCAATGAAAGAAGAGGGATCTACGCACTGATTCGGGCCGATCTCAGTTGCGCAAGAAGGCGGCACGCGACATAGGCTATCGGCGAAGAGCATCAATTGATAGGAAGAGCAGCCGACGAAGAGGACCAATACCTCGTCCAGGACCAACTTCGGCTGCCACCATGCCTCGTCCAGGACCAACTTCGGCCGCTACCAGGCATCAAACCGTCCCGATCAGATGACGAAGCAGGTGGAGTCGGAACCAGCCTTCGGTTGATCGAGCCGAAGAAGGAAAGATCCACGTCTCGTTTCAGGCCGGACTTAGGTGTGTGGCAGTACAGTACGAGGCGCACGTCATCTGACTAAGACACCAGCTGACGGAAGGACGAGTCAGCCAAAGAAGGATTTGCATCCCGACCCGAACTGATTTCGGTCATGTAAAGGCACAAGATGCTATGAATGTCATCGGCTGAAGGCGCTAGCTGGTAGGAGATTCAGCCGACAAGAGAAGCAGTCAAAGGGAGGATTATCGTCTCATCCAAGATCGCTCTCAGTCGAAGACAGATAAAAGACCGCCCTAGTCAAGCGATGGAAGAAGCGAAGTCAAGGTCAATCCTCAGCTGCTCGAAGCTACAGAAGGAAAGATCTTGAAAAGAATGAAGGCGAGATTCAAACGTGAATCTCGTAACAGACTCGGAAGCGGCAAGCGGCGTGCGGCATAGGGAAGCGCCGAAGATCACGTTTCGACATAATAATCAGGGGATGAACCTAGACGGGAAATGACCACAATCCTATTAAGGATAATCGATTCAAAAGGAAATGGTTGAGAAATTTTCGGTAATTCCCCTTTGATTACGCCGATTTCTAAATCGGCGGTTATACACCTTGGTTCGAAAAATGTATAAATAAGTGAACCAACGAAGGAAAATGGGTCCAGCAACCTCGTAAGCCCGGTACCACCCCAACCTCGTAAGCCCGGTAGGTTAACTTAACTTTTCATACCTGCATTTACCGCTTTCCTTTACTGCTTTCCTAGGAGTAGGCTTACTTGTAATCCTTCTATCCCTATCTTCTTTCTTGTATTTCCTTCTCCAATTAATATAAAGTGTAAATCGGCCCATTCAGCTGTGTCTTTATTTGTGCATTTAGAGTGTAAACCGGCTCATCGGCCGTGTCTTTATTTGTATTTCTTGTGCTTTAAAGTTATATTCGGCTCCTTAGCCGTATCATTACCTCTTTACCCTGTTCGGCTACTCTAAGTCGAAACCGGCGATCCCTCTCTACCTCCGTAAACCCGATTCGGTTGTCACCGACCGAACGATCGTGAGAGTTACCAGAGAAGAACCCGACCGAGCGGATCCCTCCTCGGCCCGATCGCTTGATCTGTTGGCACGCAGTGCATTCGACATCTCTGAGGATCAATCCCAGAGGCTGATCGCAGTGTAGCCACTTTTTGGCCCTAACAGGCGCTTTCCAATGCTGGACGCCGCTTGCCATTTCTGTGTTAGTTGCGTTATTCGCGCGCCCCAATCTCGTACCTTCCTTCTTCAGGATCTTCCCTTTTGTGGCTTGAGCAACCGACTCTTGATCCTGGATTCACCTTTTGTTATCATTCGGCCGAAACAAACTCGATGGTTTACATTCAGCCAGGATCGGTCTCGGTTGAGACGCGAACATCTCTAATTGGCGTTTTTCTTCCATCGGCTGATATTCCCGGCCGATAGTTTGCGCCACGTGTTGCCTTCTAGTTGCCTTCTGATTTGACCGTAGCGTATACGTGGCGACATTTTTGGCCTCAACAAGACGATACCTCTTTTGTTGGCCACTTCTCCTATCAGCTAATACTCTTAGCCGATGGCGTACACCGCGTGCCGCAATCTCACATAACTGAGGTCGGTCTTGGTCAAGACGTGGGTCCCTCTTTATCGACTCACTATTCTATCGGTTAATGCTCTTAGCCGATGATACATGCTATGTGCCACTTTCTCAGATGGCAAAAATTTTGATCTCAACAACTATAATTTTTTATTATTATTTATCCAATCATTCTCTGAAGCTGCGTTTGGTAACGAAATAATATTTTAAAAAATAAATATTTTTATTTTTGGGCTAACATACCTACTATTCTACGATATAGAGGAATAAAAGAAATTTTATATTTAATTTGATATTTTCTTATTTCTTAGGATAACCAAAGTTTCGTAATTTTATTAAAAATAATGAAGGGTAGTACAAAAGGTTGATTAAAATATTTTAAAATATCAAAATTATTCTTATTTATTATATCTTTTATATATAAAATATTTAATATATGTACAAATATAAAAATAAAAATAATATGTATTTTTAATATAAAATAATTAAAATATGATATATAATAATAATATAATCATATTATTATATAAAATATTTCAATATTATTATATAACATACATTCAATAATAATATATAAAAATACTTTAAAATTATTATATATAAATAATTTAAGATAATATATTTAAAAACATTATATATTTAAAATATTTATTATTTTATATAATATTTTATTTTATATTATATGGTATATTTTAGAATAATATATAATATAATTAAATTTATAAAAGTAATAAAAATAATATAATATTATATAATATAATAATAATACTATGCCAACTAATAATAATAAAATATTTTAAAATATTATAAAATTATATATATAATAATATATTATAATATAATTATACTTATATATTATTTTAATTATCTTTAATAAACTATATATGAGAATAATCCTATTGTAACTGTTCAATGTCTCTTATATATTCAAAATGTGAGATTACTGTTTAGGCAGCTCGTTTTTCAGACCCTAATTTAGTCAAAAATTGTGCTGAATTCAAATCATAACCTAAAATACTTAGATTTAGCTATTATTATTAGTGTTCATATCTTTTATATACTAATCATAATTTCATTCTCATCCGATATGAAATTATTAGAATATCAAATATTTTACTATAAAATAGTAGAATAGTTATTTTTAAATTATTTTAAAATTATCTAGAATAGCTTAATTAGACTGAAATAGTCATTTTTATTAATTTTTTATATTATTTGGCGGAATAGCGAGACAAACAAAGCCTAAAATTTTAGGTTAATTGCATACGGTTTCCTGTAAACGCCTAAAATTTTGGGTTAATTGCATACGGTTCTCTGTAAATATATCGAATAGCAGATATATCCCTACAAAGTTTAACTTTTCATATTTATCCTTCCAAAAGTCCAACGTTATTCATATATATCCCTCCGGTTATTATCGTTAGTTCACTGTTTATTTTTTAACAGATTATATATGAAATAAAAGTTTTGCCCTTTCAAAAATGTCCCTCCAAAAATTAATGTAGAAATATCTGGAAGGATAAAAAAGTAAATTTATCTCACTAACTAACCAAGATTAAGTATTTAATCTATAGTTAACTAGATTTTTCTAGTAGAAATAGACGATAGGAATATATATGAATAACGTTGGACTTTTGAAAGAATAAATATGAAAAATTAAACTTTATAGGAATATATCTGTCGATATGTTTATATTCGATATGTTTACATAGAGTCGTATGCAATTAAGCTTCGAATTTTTGTTTAGATGCTCCTTGAGCGGGATTTTTTTTAAAATAACCCTCTGAAAAATCAAAATTTACCAAATAACCCTCTAAAAATTAAATTTGTAAAACTAACCCTCCTTTTGCCAGCTGGGCGCCACGGAGGCCAGGCAAGCTGAAGGCGCTGAAGCGTTCAGCGTCTTCACAAAAAACCTGTGAAGACGCTGAATGAATCAGCGCCTTCATGCTATGTGTTGAAGGCGCTGAAGCGTTCAGCGTCTTCACAAGAAAACTTGTGAAGGCGCTGAATGAATCAGCGCCTTCATGCTATATGTTGAAGGCGCTGTTTCATTCAGCGCCTTCAGCATACACTATAAGGCGTTGAGGACTTAGTCATTTTTCGTCGCGAAAAATGGCTAAGTTCTGTGTAAGCGAAAAATGGCTAAGTTCTGCGTAAAGGCCCCTGAGTGGCTTAGCGCCTTTAGTATAAAACACTAAAGGCGCTGAGTTGCTCAGCGCCTTTAGTGATTTACACTAAGGGCGCTGAGCGACTCAACGCCTTCAGTGCAGAACACTAAAGGCGCTAAATGGCTCAGCGCCTTTAACTTATAATGTTAAAGGCGCTGACCGATTCAGCGCCTTCTTCACCACCATATCAACCCGCGCGGGCAGCAGTGTCTCTTCATCTTCAATCCCGCACGAGCCGCTCCCGCACAGAGAGAGCTCCGAGCACAGTGAGATCGCCGTCGCCTTCTTCGTCGCAGTGCCCCGAGCACAGTGAGATCGCCGTCGCCTTCGCCGTCGCATTGCCGATCTCCTCTCGCCGTCGCCTTCGCCGTCGCCGTCTCTCTCGCGCTCTCTCTCTCTCACTGTTGTACAAATTTGGAATTTTTTTTAAAGTGATATTAAGTAATGTGTGTAGGTCCAGGTAAAGGCGCTGAGCCATTCAGCGCCTTTAGTGTTCTACACTGAAGGCGCTGAGTTGCTCAGCGCCTTTAGTGATTTTCACTAAAGGCGCTGAGCAACTCAGCGCCTTTAGTGTTTTATACTAAAGGCGCTGAGCCACTCAGCGCCTTTACACAGAACTTAGCCATTTTTCGCTTACACAGAACTTAGCCATTTTTCGCAACGAAAAATGGCTAAGTCCTCAACGCCTTATAGTGTATGCTGAAGGTGCTGAATGAAACAGCGCCTTCAACATATATCATGAAGGCGTTGATTCATTCAGCGTCTCCACAGGTTTTCTTGTGAAGACGCTGAACGCTTCAGCGCCTTCAACACATAGCATGAAGGCGCTGATTCATTCAGCGTCTTCACAGGTTTTTTGTAAGACGCTGAACGCTTCAGCGCCTTCAGCTCACCTGACCTCCGTGGCGCCCTGCTGGCAAAAAGAAGGTTACTTTTACAATTTTTTTTTTCAAACGGTTATTTTCCAAATATCAAAATCTTGCAGGGTCAATTTAAAAAAAATCCCCCTTTTGAGCTTGTGCATGAGGATTAATAACAAGTAAAAATAAGTTTCCGCAGATTTAGGTTAAAAGCTTGGAGCCCTTCCCCGGTATTATCCATACTTCCCTTCCGCTCTCTCTCTCTGCTCCCTCCAAAATCGCCTCTCCGCCCTCCTCTTCTTCCTCCTCATCCTTCCTAATCAGCTGAAACTCCAGAAATTTCGAAACCCTGGGAGGATAAGGTTGCCCCTGTCGTCCATGTCGGTTTCCACCAACTTGTGGGTTCTGCTGGGGCTGGGCCTTGCCGGGGTGCTCCTTGTGACGCGCAAGCTACGGCGGGTGGTGAAGGTTGACCTCGGCGCCTTCGTGGAGCGGCTTGAGCTCCTCCCGCCGCCTCCCCCACCCCCTCCCAAGGCCCCCCACCCCTTGACCGGCCTCACCTTCGCCGTCGCCGACATGTAAACTTCATCAATCATCTTTATCCGTTATCCTAATCTATCATCTTAGTTCTAGCGGCCAATTTGTATTGCTTTTGATGTCTAATTGGGTTTTAATTGTTGGTATTGGAATAAAATTTGGCTCATGATAATGTTTACAATTTGGTCTTTTGTTTGTTGTTATTTGGCCAAAATTGGGCTTCGACAACTTGCTAGATAAATGGATAGTTGGGTGAATGAAGATATTTGTTTTCGTTTTCTTAGCTTCTTCAATATGTTGCAAGGATTCAAGTGCTTAGCTTCTTCAAATATGTTGCAAGGATTCAAGTGCTGGGGCACGGTGTTGTGCTGGGCACTTACCGTGCTGTAGGGGATGGTGCATGCCGTGCTGTTTTGATTTGTTCCGCCAGTTGCTCTTAATTTAGTTTTTTTATCAAATCTTATACCAATGTGTTGACACACTTTGGCATTAAAAATTTTATTTTTTTTGGCTCCAGTGTATTCTTATTGCTTTTAATTTATTTCTTTATCAAATATTTGTATGTATTGATATAATTACTTGAAGAAAAGAGAGTTTTGAGCTATGCCATCGGCACGGAGGGTGCATCCCACAAATACCTTGTTGGCATGGTATAGAATGGTAGTCACGTCAGTGGGTACTTAAATCCTTGATCAGTGGTCGTTCGAACATCCACATTTATAGTATTCATTATTCAATTTTTTGTTTTGCCTTTTTTTTTCTTTTGCTTCCTGAGTGTGAATTTTCTGACCCATATTTTATGAACAAAAAAAAAAGGGGTTTAAAATTGACAATTTCAGTGGTATGAGTGAACATTGTTTTGTTGGTCATTATCTCTCTCATTATTTGATTTTTTGATCCTCTTTCATTTGTTATTTGAAGGTTGTGGATGTCAAAAAAAAGTAGAAAATCTTTTGTTGCAAAATTGCTTAATTGTGCTATTTTTCTTTGTAATAATTTTGGATTTCACCTTTTGAGGCGATAGAAATTTTTAAAAACTCTGGTGATTAACAGATTTGATATCAATGGATATGTAGCTGGTTTTGGCACTCTAGAATGGACAAGAACACATGATTGTGCAACACAAACCTCTCCACTAGTTTCAGCACTCGTAGAGGGGGGTGCTACTTGTGTTGGCAAAACAGTCATTGATGAGATGGCATTCAGGTCAGAAATCAATCTCCTATCTATTTGAATAAACTATTGCTTTTCAAATTGTAATGCACATTTGTTCACTAAATAAAAGAATAATCCACTAAGGATCTGTTTTGCCTAGCTAGAGATGCAAAAGTGCTTTTTTGACTATAGCTGTTCAAAGAAACACAACTTTTTTTTGTAAAAATTCTCCTCAATTGCTTCCTGCTGTAGTAGAAGCAAAATGTTCAAATCGGAGCTTTTGCATTTGGGACCCAAAAACTAAGTTAAGTTTCTAGCTAAACAAAAGCTCCCGGACTTTTTGTTTCCGACCTTTGGAAGCTTTTGCTTTTATGGAGTAGAGAAGCAGCTCCAGATTAACCTGTAGCTGTTCACTTTTCATAGTATCCAGTTCTCCTTTGCCAGAACAATTGATGTGGAGGAAAACATGCTCCTGAAATGCCTTTGTGTAGCAATAGCCTTTCCATTTTACTTTGTAACACCTATGCTAACTGAAGAGCACTATCTTTTCAGCATAACTGGCGTTAACAAACATTTTGATACACCAACAAACCCTGCAGCTCCTGAAAGAATCCCTGGGGGATGCTCGAGCGGGTCAGCTGTAGCTGTTGCTGGCGGCATAGTAGACTTCTCCTTGGGTGAGCTCAAACATTTTCCAAAATTGTAACTATAATGTAACTAGATTATTTTCAAAATTCTGAAATAGACGCTCCTTTTTTAATACAAAAATGGCTCCATACTGATAATGCAATTATACTTAATGAGGTTTGTGTTGCTTACGTTTTTTCCACTAATAAGACTTAGGTGTGCTACAGTCATGCATTCCATTGAGCAATATTTATTGTTGATACCTTATCACCTTTTTTTTTTGAAAAAAGAAAACATTTTTAACTGACTTGGTAGTTTTCCTGAATAATCTCTACTAAACCTTCCAAGCTGCTGCTCATAGGAATCCCAAATTTTGGATGCATTATGAAACATAAAGGCACTCCTACATCTATCATAGATGGACATATAGCAGACAGCCCTTGTAATATGAAATATTTGGTGCTCTTATATGTAACTGGTATCTTAAAAAGCATAACATCTCTCCACCCTAACTTGATTTCTCATAGTGCCACCTCATGGTAGCTTCCTCATCCTTTACAAGGCCCCAACAACTGTTAACACGGTCCAAACACTTATTAAATGCTGTTAATGTGTGAACTACCCAGAGAAAAGCTTTCTCACCTTTATACTGTGCTATGTGATAAAAGCAATCTTCTCCATTATTGTGTCCATAAGATATTCATTATGTGTTCATAAGATACTATCTCTATAATTGGCATTTGTATTTAATTTGCTTGATGCCCTCATAATTTACTTTGCACTTCTAGGCTATTGTCGCAATGTAAGGTAAGCACTTTTTGCCATAATAAACAAAACAAGGCCCCCTCACCTGCAAAGCCAATAATATCGTGTATTGCCTCAATTAATGCTGTATAATCTTTCTCAGCAGCGGTAAAGTAACCTTTACTGTAAATATTTTCAACTAATTACAAGGCTGAACTCTGAAGAGATGAAGATTAGCTGGCTGAAGTACTTGTGCTTGATTGTTTATATTACATCTGATCATGTTCTGAGGTTATTCCTTTGCAGACATCTTAATATTTCACGTCAATGCCTGATTCATGGAATGTTAGGCATAGTTTATACTAACTGAATGAGAACTCTCACATAGTTCTAGTAACTTTATTCAGCACTCTCACATAGTTCTAGTAACTTTATTCACTTCTGCTGCTATCTGATTAATTGTTGCCTTGCGAACATGTGAAGGAGTTGACACCATTTGTGGAGTAAGGGTACCTGGTGGCTTTTGTGGTATCTTAGGTTTCCGGCCTTCACATGCAGCTGTTTCTAACATTGGTGTTATTCCTGTTTCACCAAGTCTCGACACTGTAGGTATGCACTGGAAGCTTGTACTCTCATACAACTTAATGTTACATTGAAGCATCTCCATTTTTATAATGTTTCATGACTATCCTATTATGTAAGAACAAGGCTTTCTAACTATGTGCTGTTTACTGATTGTTTATTGCAGTATTTTGTATATCATCATGGTTGTGTGTGCATTATTTGCCTAATTCTTGTCTTGTATTTTGAACTTAGTGACCTGAGAGTAAATTTTATAATTGATTAATATTTTTATTAATTTTTGAAACCACATCATAACTCTTTGTTTTTTTCTTCTTTTTTTTTCCTTTCTTTTTTGAGAAGCCCATAGGTAGAAACCATATCATAACTTGTGTGATGCAGAATTTGGTTGATTGAAAATGTTCATTTAAGAGTAAATTTGTGTGTCCGACTGTTTCTATACTAGATAGACAATTTTGTTGAAAGGGGGAAATGCAGAATTTGCTTTAGTAGTTTGTGATGATACTTGAGCAAGATGAGTAGCCCGTGTGAATTTGATAAGTACAAGTATGTTGGAAAGACTATGATGGTGATGCTAAATTTGAGTAGGGCATGCTGAAGGACCTTGTTGTTTTCTATTTCAGGTTGCAGGGTATAGGAGAAAATGATTCAAAATAGCTGATTGATTGTTTAGTGGAGCAATGCTATGCTTAGAACTAGGCTTATGACTGTTTTCAAACTCATACATGAGGGGATGGATATTTTTTCCTTGACTTAGGGCCCGTTTGGCAATCATAGAAAAATAAAACAGAGTTTTTTTTTACAACGTATTTGATATCTCGAAAAATTCAATACTCTATAAAAATATTACTCTATTTTTACTGTTTGGATTGTGAACTTAAAAAAAAAACTCTGTTTTAAATTTAAACTTTCAATACAAAAAATTAAATTTAAAAATATATTTTTTAATATTTAATTTTAAAATTTTAAAATTTTAAAATTAGGATCTAAATTTTAAATTTCAAATTTTCAAAATTGAATTTGAATTTTAAAATTTTAAAATTTGAATGTAAACTTTTAAAATTAAATTTGAATTTTAAAATTTTAAAATTTGAATATGAAATTTTAAATTTTAAATTTCAAATTAAAAAATTTCAAATATAAAATTTAAAATTTAAATTTTTAATTAAAACTTAAAATATAAAATTAAAATTTAAAATTAAAATATAAAATATAAAATTAAAATTAAAATTTAAAATTTAAAATTTAAAATTTAAAATTTAAAATTTAAAATTTAAAAATTAAAATTAAAATTAAAATTTAAAAATTAAAATTAAAGTTAAAATTTAATTTAAAAATTAAAAATTTAAAATTTTAAAATTTTAAAATTTTAAAATTTTAAAATTTAAAATTTAAAATTTAAAATTTAAAATTTCAAAATTTTAAACAGGGGTGAAATGTGAAAGAGGGCGAGAGAAGTCGTCCGCAGAAATAGGGAATTTTTTTTCGCCGGTTTGAGCTTTTTTTTTTTTTCCCAAAAAATGCTCCGAAACCTCAATAATACGTCATTATCTTTTTACGCTGTTAGGCCATCCAAACTTGCTGACTAATAAAAAAACAATGTTTTTTAAAAAACAGAGTAAAGTGGTCCAAAACTCTGTTTCAAAGGTTTCCCAAACAAGCCCTTAATGATTAGCGCCTACCTGCCAATTAAATAGCAGCAATGTATGCAAAGTTATAGACAGTTGTCGAATCTAGTAAGCATAACATTATCCTTTAATGAAATCTTGAGAACTCTTAAAGATACTCGATAAATGGAGCAAGACTATTTCAAGATTAATAGGATATGGAAAGCTGCTCTATCATCTTGAAACCAAACTTGAGACATGACTATGAAGTTACAGGGAAGATGATGAACAAATTCAAGTGATAAAATTAGGAAAATTGGCAGCCCATTTGATTTCATGATTGGTTGATCGACAAGGTAAGTGTCATGACCTAAACCCCACGGTCCAAGACGAGACCGCCGCATCTCTATAGGAATCAAATTAAATTTAAATCCGAAACTTATGGGCGTGCAAGGCTTTTCGTATCACAACTCAGCTGACAACAATGAACTCTATATAGGATAACCAATAGTATAGGAAGATCTACAAGAGAAAAGAAGGTTATCCTAACTAAGTAGGAGCTAATAAGAAAGCTAATATCACTAATACAAGCCAAAATGATGTGTATATATGTACAAAAATGTGTCGAAGATAATGTCTAGATACATGTACTGATGTACATCAAACTGTAGAAAGGATAGATACAAACCAAAATACACATCCACATACATGCATAAAGAAAAGATGAAAGATGTGTAACTGATGGTAGTGTAACCTTCATGTCTCGCTCGTCTTGAAGCTCTACAAACATAGGTCCTTCAGAAAGGGATCAAAAAGTAGTAACTCGTCCCCTCCCCCCTGGTAGCACTAAGTCTGGGCACAAGTCCCAGTTGATTCGGATACTATCTTGAGTAGTTAATAATTAATTAATTGATTAATATTAAGTGATAAACATAACTACCGGAAATAATATGCAAAATGGTCTTAGGCCTACGTTAATGATAATTGATGAGAAAATATTTGAATATTGTCGAATAGAGAACTACTACACTCCAAATTCGTACTTTACACCTCCATATACTGCATGAGGTTTCAAAATAGCTCATCATAATGTACCTGGCCAACTAGATGTATGTTATTCATCCTTACTGATACTACCTGAGCAAATTCTAGTGTAGTATCCCCATACAAGGCATGGTAGCTCCTCCATACCGTGTTCATATTTAGTCAACCAAGCGTACGATTTTGAGGATCCAATCTAACCCATTTTTATACCAGTATTAGGTCATCATGTTTCGACCTACTAAATTGAGTGTGCATCGATTCAAGCATCCTATCTAAAACTCCACTTACATACCACAATATCCACTAGACATGAGCAAACAAGAGTCTTGTCTCCTATGGTCTCCTAAGTTCCTTTACCTAAGTTCCATATCCTGTTTAACCTAGAGTTCCCTGACTCTATGTTAAATACTCTATTCTCAACCTTAGGTTATTCCCTAAGATAATGTCACTCGTCCATCTAGGTTTAACTCCTAGGTCATCATGCCACTCGTTAAACCTAAATCTAGGTTTTCTCCTAGGTCTCACTGCCATCATGCATTTCTTTTTCCTTATGCTTTCTCATGGTTCCTAGGGTTACACCCTAACATGATCACAATAATAAATGATTGTTTACTTTTACGCATGCAATTATATTCTTATCCATCATATAAATGACCACCTATACGCGGCAGTTATTTCCATCTCGATCATAAATAAAATTCATCATCTATTAGATAAATCAAATTGCATTTTCCTCTATGCTCACTTGAACATGCAAATTTATCATGATTTCCTAATGCCTCTAACAGGCTACTATCATGCTTTTAGATCCAAAAGCAAAGGAGCAAGGGGAGAGGTCACCCAATTTCGGTAGAATCCCCCACCTTGTGGTGTACTCAATTGCTTGTAGACACTTGCAATTGGTCTCCGCGCGATTGTTCTTGTTTTCTCGAGCTTGCACGCAAAACGGTGCACGTCCCTCGAGCCCGCACGCAAAACGATGCATGTCCTCCGAACCTGCACGCAAAACGGTGCACATTGTTAGAGACTGCACGCAAAACGGTGCACGTTCATCCAGGTTGCACGCAAAACGGTGCACTAACTCAACCTGCACGCAAAACGGTGCACGTACCTAAAATTTGCACGCAAAACGGTGCACATTCCTTCTTCAATGTTGCACGCAAAACGACGCACGTTTTTCTAACCCTGCAGGAAAAACAGTGCACAATATTAGAGACTGCACGCAAAACGGTGCACGACAACTCAATCTACACGCAAAACGTTGCACGTACCTCAAGTTTCCACGCAAAACGGTGCACGCTTTTTTTTAAGGTTGCATGCAAAACGGTGCACGGTCTTCTAACCCTGCACGAAAAACGGTGCATAATATTAGAGACTGCACGCAAAACGGTGCACGTCAACTCAACATGCACGCAAAATGGTGCACTACCTCAAATTTGCACGCAAAACGGTGCACGCTCTCCTTCAATGTTGCACGCAAAACGGTGCATGTTTTTTTAACCCTACACGAAAAACGGTGCACAATATTAGAGACTGCATGCAAAACGGTGCACGTCAACTCAACCTGCACGCAAAACGGCGTACGTACCTCAAGTTTGCAAGCAAAACGGTGCACGTTTTTCTTTAAGGTTGCACGCAAAATGGTGCACGTATTTCGAGTCCGCACGAAAAACGATGCATGTTTGTCGAGTCCACACGCAAAACGATGCATGTCTTCCTCAAGCTTGCACGCAAAACGGTGCACCTCGACACGTCTGGCGGCACTTCGTGCAGTAAAATGGCATAGTAAAACTCGGTCTCTAACATACACAAGGGCATGGGGTCAAATCCAAAATCCAAAAGGAAAACTCAAAACTGTGCCAAAACACCCCAAAAATCACATACGGGACCTACCTCGACATCGTTGCGCCGTCCAACGCGTGCACACTCGTCTATTTGGCTACTTGGAACACCTTGCGCGCGCTCCACGGGGTCATCGGCGTGCTCGCGACACCCCAAAAACCCCCACGGAATCGCCCTTTCTCTCCCCTGGTATGCACGGTTTGGAGCAATAGGGGAAAAAAGAGGAAGAAACGGGACAATCCGGGCTTTATAGCCGGTTTTCCCCACATTCGGGCGCCCGAAACAAATTCGGGCGGCTACATAACCTTCGCCCCGCGGTCCACGCGTCCACGCCGCGCCAGCAAGGCTCCACGTCATCCACGTTCGGTCAATCGGGGAACGACTCGTGTCCCCGGACCCGTGCACTGTGACCACGGACCAGCGGCAGCCAATCAGCGGCTGCCACGTGGACCGCACTCGCGCCCGCGCGTCAACGCGGCAACAGTGTTGCGCGTCGCGTCGCGCTGACCCTCGAACGGGGGGCCGACACGTGGCCTGCTCGCTGACACCGCGCCAGGGCCCGCGCGCCTTCCCGACGCCCGCCTGCGCCCTCGGCCGCTGCGTCCAATGGGGAGACGCCACGTGGCGTCCCCCACCTACCCCGCGCGACTCGAGCCGCGCGCCCCCGCGCGTTGCCTGCTCGTGCCGCGCCTTGGGATTCGCACCCGCGCCTTGGGATTCGCACCCGCGCCTTGGAATTCACGCCAACTGCCTCGGAATCCGTGCCGCTGCCTCGGGATCCGTGCCACCTCGGGATTCGGGCGCGCTACAGTAACTTTCGGGCGCTCGCCCGAGCCCGAACTGGGCTGCTACAGTGAACCGGGTTCGCTACAGTGCAGCCCGGTTCGCTGCAGCCCAAACACCGGGCCTGCTACAGTACTTTCCGGGCGCCCGGAACCAACTTTCGGGCGCCCGAAAGTTGGGCCCAAGTCCGGTTTCGCCCGTTTTCGCCCGTTTCTCGCCCGTTTTCGCTCAAATTTGACGGGCAGTCACAGTTTAACTTGATTCACCTCAAGGTACTTTAAATTTTCAGTTTGGACCACTTCTGGGTCGCTAAAAGCCTTGCTGTAATCGAAATCGCTGGCGGACCTCGTTCTCACCATCCGGGTATCCGATCAATGCAAAAATTTTACTGTGGCCCTAAAACATAATTACGGAGCTCCCAGAATTTTTTCAGAATTTTCTGACACTATGAATTTTCTGCTAAAAATCTGGGCCCACTCTCTCATATAAGATTTCAGAAGCCTCCTTTTTAATCCGATTTCGGCCCAATTCGCTTCCAGATCATCCTTTACTTCTCTAAATTTAATAAAAATAGTATTTCATACCATTTTTATTTATTTCTATTTATATACCAGAATCTGGTACATTACAAACACAAAAACCAGAAGTCAAATGTCAAGTGTTAGGACGGCTAGTCCAATTAGCATCAGAGTTGGCATTAAGAGGGGTCGAAGTACAACATGAAAAATAAAGGCCATAATTCATTGTTCCTCTGATGTAACGGAGAATGTGCTTAACAACCTGAAGGTGAGGGTCCCAAGGTGCTTGTAAAAATTGAGTAATTATATTCACAGCATATGAGATATTTGGTCTAGTGAAGTTAAGGTATTGGAGCGCTTTAATAATCTAACGATAGATATAGGGATCCTCAAGTAGGCGACCCTCATGAGAAGACAATCGAGTTGTAGATGATAGCGGAGTAGAAACAGACTTGCTGGAAAGCATACCATGGCGCTCAAGTAGCTGTTGAGCATATTTCTGTTGAGCCAGCCGAAAACTATGAGCTGAGGTAGTTACTTCCACTCCCAGAAAAAAATGAAGAAGCCTTAAATCTTTTATAGCAAATTTTGGCTGGAGTGTGAACGTTAAGGAGTTCAGCATCGAAGACGAGTTGCGTGTGACCATGATATCATCAACATATAGAAGGAGAATGAGAATTCCTTCCTTATTATGGAGGTAAACATAGAAGGATCAACCGAACTCGTAGTAAATCCTATCTCAAATAACAAAGATGTGAAACGTTGAAACCAAGCTCGGGGTGCCTGTTTGAGTTCATAAATAGCCTTGCGAAGTTTGCAAACATGATTAGGAAGCGAAGGATGGACAAACTCGGGAGGTTGTTGCATATAAACTTCTTCGTTGAGAAAACTATGAAGAAATGCATTCTTCACATCAAGTTGGCAAAGAGTCCAACCAGAAGATAAAGTAACAAAAATAATTGCTCGAATAGTAGTAGGCTTCATGGTTTGAGAAAAAGTCGTTAAAATAAATCCTTTGTTGCTGCTTGAAGCCTTATGCAACAAGACGAGCTTTCAAATGCTCCAATGAACCGCCTGCTTTCTGCTTTACCTTATATAGACCTATTACACCTAATAAGATTAACAGAGGTTAGTTGCAAAACTAGGTCCCAAGTAGAGTTAGAGAGAAGAGCCAGGAATTCTTCCTGTATGACTTGACGCCAACCTCCATTCTGAAACGTTTCAGAGAAATCATTAGGTTCAATTGGAAGAGTAGATTGTAAAGAAGCCAAGAGAGGTGGAAGTATCCCACTACTTAGTTATGGACCGTGTGAGCATACCATGGGTTCGAAAAGATATAGGTGGGGGAGGTGTGGTTGGTGATTAATGTTGAAGTCGTGGTAGTAAAGTTAAAAAGGATGGAGAAGATATAGGGTCGGCTTGTGATAATTGTGGGTCGAGTAGTGGTGAGGAAGGTAATGGTTCAATAGTAGAATGTGTTAGGTATGTCTCGAATTCTAGAACTAGAAGGTTTTCTAACCCTATTCTGTTTTGCTTATCCAATTAAGATAAGTTTGGATTATGCCTAATCTTAGTGGATTCGTATTCCTAGTTGTATTAGGATTTAGCCACTATTATAAATATACCATTATTCCTTTGATTTGGTGCGGCGGATGAGAAGGAGTATGGGTGTATTTTGGGATTAGGGTTTTGTGAGAGGCATATTTTGTACACCACTTATAAACTTTGATTATAATGGAAGTCTTCGCTCCGTCTTCGTCCGTGGACGTAGGCCAGTGGCCGAACCACGTAAATATTATGTGCTTTATTTTTCTTCTCTCTTTCTCGATTTTTTTTTGTATTTTCGTGCCCAACGAACTAGATTTTTTCCGCTTTTGTCATAACAAACTAGTATCAGAGCCAGATTGTTCGTTTGGGTGTTTAAGGCGTCGACAAAATTTGAGATCGAGAAGTTTCATCGCTCCAGCAGTTTCGCTCTACGGCAAGCTGTCATTCTGATGCAGCAGAGGTTGCAAAAGGCGTAACTAGAGAATGAGAAGATTGGCACTTCAGAGAACCCCACGATTTTGCTTATTAAGTCAAGCGACCAAATTTAAGAATTCCGTATATTTGGTTTGCATGTGCAGCAGCACTTTCAGGAGCTTTTTGGGTTTTGGTGGAGAAGACAAAGAATTCAAGCCAAGGTGGAGATTGTTAGATATGTCTCGAATTCTAGAACCGGAAGGTTTTCTAATCCTATTCTATTTTGCTTATCCAATTAAGATAAGTTTGAATTATGCCTAATCTTATTAAGATTATTCATAATCTTAGTGAATTTGTATTCCTAATTGTATTAGGATTTAGCCACTATTATAAATATACCATTATTCCTTTGATTTGGTGTGGCGGATGAGAAGGAGTATGGATGTATTTTGGAATTAGGGTTTTGTGAGAGTCATATTTTGTACACCACTTTGATTATAATAGAAGTCTCCGCTTCGTCTTCGCTCGTGGACGTAGGCCAGTGGCTGAACCACGTAAATTTTGTGTGTTTTATTTTTCTTCTCTCTTTCTTGATTCTCTTTTGGTATTGTCGCGCCCAACGAACTAGATATTGTTAGATATGTCTCGAATTATAAAATTAGAAGGTTTTCTAGCCCTATTCTGTTTTGCTTATCCAATTAAGATAAGTTTGGATTATGCCTAATCTTATAAAGATTATCCCTAATCTTTGTGGATTCGTATTTCTAATTGTATTAGGATTTAGCCACTATTATAAATATACCATTATTCCATTGATTTGGTGTGGCGGATGAGAAGGAGTATGGGTGTATTTTGGGATTAGGGTTTTTCGTGAGAGGCATATTTTACACCACTTTGATTATAATGGAAGTCTTCGCTTCGTCTTCGCCTGTGGACGTAGGCTAGTGGCCGAACCACGTAAATATTGTGTGCTTTATTTTTCTTCTCTCTTTCTCGATTCTCTTTTGGTATTTTCGCACCCAACGAACTAGATCTTTTCCGCTTTTATCATAACAAACTGGTATCAGAGCCGGATTGTTCGTTTGGGTGTTTAAGGCGTCGACAAAATTTGAGATTGAGAAGTTTGATCGCTCCAACTGTTTCGCTCTATGGCAAGTTGTCGTTCTGATGCAACAGAGGTTGCAAAAGGCGTAACTGGAGAATGAGAAAATTGGCACTTCAGAGAACACCACGGTTTTGCTCATTAAGTCAGGCGACCAAATTCAAGAATTCCGTATATTTGGTTTTCATGTGCGGTAGCACTTTCAGGAGCTTTTAGGGTTTTGGTGGAGAAGACACAGAATTCAAGCCAAGGTGGAGATTGTTAGATATATCTCGAATTCTAAAATTGGAAGGTTTTTTAACCCTATTCTGTTTTGCTTATCCAATTAAGATAAGTTTGGATTATGCCTAATCTTATAAAGATTATTCCTAATCTTAGTGGATTCGTATTCTTAATTGTATTAGGATTTAGCCACTATTATAAATATACCATTATTCCATTGATTTGGTGCGGTGGATGAGAATGAGTATGGGTGTATTTTGGGATTAGGGTTTTTCGTGAGAGGCATATTTTGTACACCACTTTGATTGTAATGGAAGTCTCCGCTCCGTCTTCGCCCGTGGACGTAGGCCAGTGGCCGAACCACGTAAATGTTGTGTGCTTTATTTTTCTTCTCTTTCTTGATTCTTTTTTGGTATTTTCGCACCCAACAAACTAAATCTTTTCCGCTTTTGTCATAACAGAATGTTTGGAAGTAGATTTTATGGTATACACTCGGAGTTGTTTCTGGCCAACAATGGTGGGTGCACTTTTAGTTCCAGGCAATGGACTAGAAAAAATATTGTTGGTATTAGTGATCTCTATAGTTTCAAAAATAGATGAATTGGAAGTGGAGGAAGAAGGAATAATAGAAAAATCCTCAGAGGGAAGAAAATTAAAACTTGTTATTGCCTCAAGAGTTGAACGATCACTCTCTAACATCGGAGGGTTAGAAAGAAAATTTTGAAATATTTAAAAATTAGAGCGATCAGTTTTGAGAGAATTTAGTAAGGCAAGAAAAGGAAAAAACACTCAATAAAAGTAAACATGGTGAGAGATAAAAACTTTACCGGTCTATGGATAAAAACATTTGAAGCTCTTGTGTTTATCGGAAATGCCAAGGTAGACGCAAAGTAGGGTACGAGGGGAGAGTTTGTGACTCGCAATGTCCTGTAAATTGGGATAACACAAGCATCCGAAAACTCACAAGTTGCAAGTCTGTAGGATTAAGACTACATAAAAGTTGATATGGTGACTTCTCTTTATGAACAGTAAGATTGAGCAAGTGACTAGTAAGAAATACAGCTTGCATTAGGGCATCTTCCCAAAAATGAGGAGGCATATAAGAATAAAAAAGAATGGTTCTCACTACATTTATCAAATGTTCTGTGTTTGCGCTCAGCTACACCATTCTGTTGCGGTGTGTGAGTGCAAGAAATACGATGAATAATACAAGTTTGACAAAAAAAGACAAATATCTCATTGAAAAATTCTTTTCATCCTTCAAATTGGAAAAACTTAATTTGCTTTTCAAAAATAATTTCAATCATAGCCTCAAATTCAACAAATTTATCAAAAACCTTATTTGTATGTTTCAAAAGATATATCCACGAGTAACGAGTAAAATCATCCACGAAAACAACATAATATTTATAACCGGAGGTAGAAGAAATAGGTGATTGCCAAACATCAGAATGAATTAAATGAAATGGAGAAATAGACTAAGATTGTTATTTATTAAACGGAAGTTTAACATATTTACTTACATTACAAAAAATGCAATGAGAAATCTTAACTTCAAACTCTTCTAAAAAATTATTGTCTTTAACAAATTTGGATAAAACATTTAAACTTGGATGCCCTAATCTTTTATGTCATAAGTCACCATTATTAACTTTTGAGGCAACTAAAGCTTCTCTGACTTTATTTCTAATACTTACAACTGTTGATGATAACGGATAAAGTGAAGTTCTATAGCAATGGAGGAACTCATTCCCTGTTTCCTTGTCTTTCACACAAAAACCAGCAGAATCAAATTCAAAGGAGTTATTATCAGTACAACATTTTTGAACAGAGAACAAGTTTTTCTTAATACGAGGAACAACAAGAATGTTTTTGAGACGAAAGGATTTGGATGAAGTAATCAAAGTAGATTCACCTGTATGAGTAATAGGAAGCAAATGGTCATTACCACCAAATATTTTATCTAATCCTATTTAAGGCCTAGAATAAGAAAGTATATCTGCATCCGATGTCATGTGATTGAACGCTCCGGTGTCAGGGTACCATACCTCTTTAGAAGGCTCTTGAAGGTTCATGGCAGCAAAAGTTTGCGGTATGTCAATCACAATAAAGGTATAGTTGAACCTCTGCCTACACTTAAGAGCAGTGTGGTTGAATTTACCACAGATTCGACACTGAATCAGAGTGCGAGGCATTATTGGTTCACGACGATGTTGAGGAAGTTGTTGAGGCATAGGTGGGTATTGTTGAGGATGCATAGGTTGTGTAGGTGGAAAATGTGGATACGGTGCTTCTCCATGCTGTGGATGATGACCACCTCGTTGTCCTCGTCCTCCTCTAGATCTACCATTCTGCCCTTCCCTAGTTCCTCGTCCACGGTTTGCATACAGGGCACTAGAATCTCCGAAAGAGGATGTAGTATGGCTCGAATGATGTTGCACTTCTATTTCCTCTTGCAATAGAAGAGGACGAAGCTGATCAAAAGTCGGTTTGGTTCTGTGAGTATTCAATGCACTCACAAAACCGCGATATTCTTCTGGGATCCCTAGCAGAACAGTCATCACAATATTGTGGTCGGACTCGCCTTCCCAGATGGCTAGAAGTGCGTCTCCGATAGATTTGACCTTCTGCATATGCTCTGACATAGTTATTGACCCTTTTTAAATGCTGCGCAATTCTACCTTAAGAGAAAAGGCAGTAGAGGCAGTCTTGTCAAAGAAGTAATTTTCAATGAAGACCCAAGCATCGTGAGCTGACTTTGGCGAATTGGATATCACCATCTGAAGAATAGAAAAAGGATAATTGCATTGATCCATGAGAGGAGTGTAGTATTCTCTCTTTCCCATTATAAATAATCAGGATTGGATGCTAGCTTTTTATTGACCTCTACCATTCGAGATGGTGGTACACTTGTTCCATCAACATATGAGGCTACTCCGAAGTTTTTCAACATATTGAGGAATACTTATTTTCGGACCAAGTATGTAGTGTCTAATAACTCTATAGGAATAAGCGTCTTGATATTCATCACAGGTAGAGAAAAAAATGCTAGCCGTCATAAAAATATGAAGACAGAGAACAGGGAATAACTCTGCGTTAAGAAAAAAAAAGCACTGACAGAATACCAAGGATTCAAGTGTCGCCCCGTGCCGCTTGGCACGGGGCGGCACGTATCGTGCCCTTCAAATGGGGGTACGGTACAGGGGGGGTATCGTCCCCCCTATAGTATCGGCGATATCCGTTGGGTATCGCCCTTAATTTTATTTTATTTTTTTATTTTTTTTTTTGTAAAAAAAAAAAAAATCACATGCTTACATTACATACAATTTTTTTGTTTTTTTTAAAAAAAAAAATCACATGTTGTACCGTACATTTTTTTGTTTTTTGTTTTTTTCCTTTTTCATAATTATAAAGCTCCTTTTTTAAAAAAATTTAAAATTAGTTATTTATAAATTATTTAATTTTGAACTATTTTCAGGATCCATTCATTGATCCTCTTTCTTTATAATTTATAAATGGTTCAAAATTAAATGGATCAATAAATGGATCTTGAAAAGTTTTGAGAAAAAATATAATATTTTCTAATTTTATATTTTATAATTTTTAAAATTAAAAAAAAATGATAAATCAAAATAATTTTCGAAGTTGATATATATAATTTTCTCATCATGTTTTTTTGCTTATTATTTTGAATGAATTTTAGGATAGCTATTTTTATGTAAAAAAATTGTGAATGAACTTTATATACAAAAAAAGTTAACAAAATATTAATTGGTGAGTATAGTAAGCTATATATAGTCAATATTCATAATTTTTTGACTAAACATTTCAAAACAATATTATAAAAGCTTATTGGGAACAAAAAAAAAAAATAATAATAATAAAAAAAAAATCATGCCAGAGCGTGCCACTGGGAGGTCATGCGTATCCATCGGCACGCAAGCGTACCACATGTCGGCACGGAAGCGTGCCCGTACCGTACTGTGCCAAGCGGAGAGCGGCACACCCCCGTGCCACGACACTTAATTCCTTACAGAATACCCTCGAGAAAGCAAGTAATAACCACAAATCCAACGGCTACAAAATCGTAGTTAGGGTTTTGAGAACGTAGATGAGTATAGGCGGCTACAGGATCACTACCACTAAAGAGAAGAAAGAGCAGCAAACTATAGCAAAATACTTTAGCAGCAATACTGTAGCAATTGTAGCAGCGGTAGATGGTAATAGAGAGGAAAAAGAAAAACTTGTGATAGAAAGGAAGAAAGAAGGATGACGGCTCTATTGATTTTTTCTCGAGGATTTGTGGCTTTGATGCCATGAAAGATTGGGTAAAACTGTAAAAACCCCCTTTAGGGTTTCCATTGAATATATAGTAAATACAATTACAAAAAACACCTTATAGTATAGGCTGTGTTAAACTAGACTTTGTACAAGTAAAATACAACTGACAATAGCGCTAATCACATAAATATATAAATAACTGGACTCTAATACAATGAAATATAAATCTTTCTACATGATGTTGTGTTATTAGTATATGAATTATACAATCAAATTAGACTGCAAACTTTTGCCTCAAATGTATTAGTTTCTTCTTTCAAGGGCTGTTTGTTTCACTTTAAGTGATGAGGATTTAACTAGACTTTCAATGTAAGTGGATAGTTCCATTGTTTGGTTCAGTGGAAGTGAAAATGGTAATGTAACTCAAGTGGCACTTGGACCGCCGAAATTGGTGAAACTCACTGGCTTGGGATGGAGTGAAGTCACTTATACCAATATTAAGAGAATGGGTTAATAGTTCCTAAGTTTGTACTAATTAATTAGTAATTATACTTCATAATAACTAACAAGAACTAATATATTATTTTAGCAAATCCTAAAAAAGGGGCCCAGCCTCGCCTCGTCCCCAAGGTTGATTCATGTTCGACCTTTGTCCTCACAGCCCAGCCGCCTTTGTTCTTGCAGCCGAGGTTGGGCCACCTCCCCCTTTCATCTGAGCCCCCCACCTTCGTCAGTAATGAGCAATGGAAGAGGGTGATGGAAGGGATAGGCAACATTGGTGGCCTCACCAGGCATGTGGGGGAAGAGGTTTGAGTGGGGGCGACGTTGGATGCAAAAGAGACGAGATTGGTGGTGTAGGGTGATGTTGGTGGTTGGGAGATACAAGGGTGGGGGCGGAGAAGAGAGTGATGAGTTGGGAGGAGTGATGTTGGTGATGGAAAGGTTGGTGGAGGTTGACTAGGGAGGATTTGGATGTGGAGATGGATTTCTGCTAGTAAAAATAAAAGTAAACTGAATTCCATCAAAACAAACGATGGAACCCACTTTCGTGCTGTTGACTTACATCAAAACAAACAACCGGTGTTGAAAGCTACTTTAATGAAACTCGAGTTACAATATAATTGGACTTGGAGGTGAAATCAGTCACAATAAAACAAGCGGTCCTTAGTTGGAGGTCAATCTTTTGCTATAATTTATCACATCGTTCATTAAAATTCTAATTCGTGATATTTGAAGGCCGAACCACTGAAGCTTGAGTGGTAACAGTCAATCAAGTGTGGTAATTGGGAAGTATTATACCCAAAGCTGGAGCGCCTGTATGCACTCAATCTATCTAGGGAAATGATTAAATTTCTCCTTATTTTGGCTCCTTAACTAATCATTTTTGGCAAAAGGGGGATAGATTGAGCTACAATGTCTCTCACCTATCAGCTTAGTAAAACAATTTAGTACTTGGGTCTTTATTTATTGAGAGGAGACAACTTTCCAGAAATCAAGAAACAGAAAAAAATGCTCGGTTCTTTTATAAATCTCAGGCAATAGACTATTAGTGCAACCTAATTATAAGTATTCTTCTAGTGACGTGGAATTTTCTTAACTTTATGGTTAAAATTGTTAGTGGTTGATCTTATTGTTGTGAACATACGGTTGTACATGCACAGACATGACAGGACTTCGGAAAATAATACCGTGCATTCTTATAATGTCAATTTTTTTTTTCCATAGGATGGTTTGCAAAAGATCCTAGTATCCTGCGTCGTGTTGGTCATATTCTGCTGCAACTTCCATATGCTGATACACGCCAGCCTAGAAACATTATGATTGCAGATGATTGTTTCGAATTATCAAAAATACCAGCAAGCAGGTTGACTCGGGTGGTGATAAAATCTGTCGAGAAGCTACTTGGAAGTATGTTTTAATTTCTAGGTCATGTATAGTTTATTTTTAAGGATTTAACAATCTTATTTATAAAATGTTCTTGGGTCAAATTATTTTCTGTTTCTTAGTTGCTTTTACTTACATTTTTTATTGTTTCTGTCAGGACAAGTCTTAAAAAATGTGAATCTTGGGAATTATTTGGCTTCTAAAGTATCCAGCCTAAGAGAACTTCAAAGTGGGAGTAAAAATGGAGAATCTAAATTTTCTTCATTAGTATCACTAGCAAATGCCATGCAAGTACTTTACATGTAAGTTCTTCCTATTCTGGACTAACTTTTGGATTTTATATTAATCTGCTTTAAATTATCTGTCCTCAACTTAGTTAAGTGCAAGGCTAATGGGTTGGAATGGAAATACTCAAAAATGTATATGCATATACACGTGTATGGTTGATTCCCTAGGCTGTATGAAAACCAGGTCCAGACATTGCTGAAACAGAATATCTAGAAGCCTGGGCCGAAATGAAACTAAGCCTATTTTTAGGACCTTCATTTGAATTACTTTGAGCCCATAATTAAGTTTTAAGGGTTTCAGGTAGATGTTTCTCCTAAAGTCGCTTTATAGCTATTCTTATGATTTCATTTTTTCTCATGAAATGCATCCTTATAATTTACAGTCTCACCCATCTTTTATCAAACTAGAAAGTGATTTTCTTGATAGAAGGGAGGATTGTTTGCTATGCCTGGGTTTTGACTTTTCCTCTTAGTGCTCTTTTTTTTTTTTTTTTTTCATTTATCGTTGGTGAACTTCACAATTTCTTAGCTTTATTGCTTTTCTGGCTTATAAGGATCTCGTGCACAGTGATGCTTCATACTTCTGAATTTATTTTACATGCTTATTTTTGTACAGCATTTACTTCTGTTTTCTTGTACTTGTAGACAGTAAATTATTATATGAATATGCTCTGCTGACATCTAACCCGTTGTGAAATCCTGTTTTTAAGCCATTGATGAGCTCCTGAAACCCAATTTTTTTATTTAATTTGTCCAACCATCATATAAACAACTTCAATGGTTGTTTGTGCGCAGGCATGAGTTCAAGGATAATCATATGGAGTGGATCAACTCAGTTAAATCCGCCCTTGATTCCAACATATTGAGTAGTTTGTTGAGTGCTAGCAGTGAACATATTGGCGTTTGCCATTCTGCAAGAAATGAAGCACGTTTAGCTCTCAATGCTTTACTGAAGGTATAGTTCCTTTGAAGATGCACTGGAATATTAAATAATCAATGTTTTTGCTGGTTCTCTTTCCTGTTCAGGGTTGGTGATATGATTTACTGTTTTAATTTATGTTTTCTTGACCATTACGTTAGTTACTCTTAATGAGTGAGACATACAACATATACAAATTAGTGACTTTGTTTTCTTTTATGAACTGAAGAGTTAAAATTATATCTTTTTTATGGATATTCTTTAAGGTTTGTGTTTCTTGTTAACTTTCCACATTCGTTGTTCTACTAGTCGTTGAGTATGATGGGAAAACAAAATTCTTTATGAGCATCAGCTCTTATTTAGGACCATAAAAATTACCATACATGCATTTATAAAGATAATCTCTTTTTTTTTGTGCGCGCCTAAATAAGAATGTCTCAACTTTTAATCAGAAGCATGTTTTTGTCCTCAACCTTTAAAAGTTTGTAAATGTGCCTAGCCTCTATTTCTTGCCGCAGTACAACCCATTTTGTCCTTTTTTATGCTGAGTAGATGAAGATGTTCGAGTAATTGCCATGAAGCAATATCAACGCCAGCCTACAGAAGGAGCCTAGGGGTTAAACAATGTAGGGCAAAAGAGGCATGCCCCCCACTCCCGGCATTCAAGAAATTCTTAAATACCCCTATATGGCAGGTCAATGTACATGTATTTTTATAGGGCTTTTTTTGAAATTGACCCTATAAAAATTTAAATTTTTAAAAATGGTCCTGCAAAATTTATATTTGCAAAAATGGCCCTCTTCCTGCCACGTCAGCGAGCCACGTCAGCCGGGTCCGCCACGTCAGCTCGCCACAGCCGCTGGTGCGGGCGGTGGATTTTAGTGAAACACGCAGGTAGAACCTGCGTGTTCTAAACACGCAGGCCGAGCCTGCGTGATTGTAGAGGAGAGAGAGAGTGAAATAGTGAAATGACTTGTTGACCAATTCCAACCAAGGATTTCCACCTACCTCCACCCACACAAGTGAAATAGTGAAATGACTTGTTGACTTGTTGCTTCAACACAATTTTCTTCATTGTTTTTGCCTGAAATATTTAAAATTATCTTGCTTTCCTTAGTTCTCCCAAGAGGACAATAATAACTGGAAACAAATTAATCTATTCCACTATCAAAAGTATATAACTTAAAATATCTCTTAATTACTCTAGTGATACCACTAATGGTAGAAACAATAATATATCCAGCATACGAGCCTAGCTCTATATATGTATATAATTTAATATAATGAAGGAATTTTTTTTATTATTGTTATAATTATATAACTTATAATGTATTCTACAAAGTGGTAGATAATAATTTGTATAAAAAAATTTAGAAGCAAAACATAATTATTTTTAAATTTTTATTTTTCATTTTCAAGTAAATATTTTGAATAAAAAATTACAAGTAACTTACTGTTCACTCTAACACTTTTTAATATAAAAAATTTTATTTAAAAAATAAAATAAACACAATGCCTAACAAGTTAGATTTTTGTTTCTCTAATGCTACAAAACAATTATAAAAATCTTCACCATGCGAAACTTAAAATATTTCTAAATTTTTCTTAAAGCTCTAAAACATAGTGGCATATGAGTAATGCTATGTAGGAAGAGAAATATTAATAAAACTAAAAGCCATTGTTGCAAGTTTTAGTTTATTGAATCTACTGGAATACTCTGCGCAAATAATTGGTAAGTTCATTAATTTAATCTCTATGTCAATAATAAGATAAACTTAATCTCTTACTGTAGGGTATCGGGGCTAAGTATCTGTTCGGGTGTGCCTATGTGAGTATCTGGAGATGCTTGGTCAGTGTGAGTGCCGCTGGAGGCGCAAATGGCGCGAAAAACGGACTCGGGACTGCAACTAATTAGCCGAAACTGGAGGTTTCGGAATTTTTGAGTGTTTAAGGAAAATTTCCGGACGCCCAAAAAATAATGTTGGATTTTTTTTGGACACCCAAAAAATACTGTAGTCCGCCAGGTGGGTTACCTTTGTTTTTTTTTTTTTTGGAACGCTGCCCGAAAGGTGGGTTCCTTGCTGTGGGAACGGGTTAGTGTGCTGGGTGATCCACATGGGCAGCAGACCTTGGTGGTTGTGGCCTCACGTGTGGGTGGAGGTAGGTGGGAAATCCTTGGTTGGAATTGGTCAACAAGTCATTTCACTATTTCACTCTCTCTCTCCTCTACAATCACGCAGGCTCAGCCTGCGTGTTTAGAACACGCAGGTTCTACCTGCGTGTTTCACTAAAATCCACCGCCCACACCAGCGGCTGTGGCGAGCTGACGTGGCGCACCCGGCTGACGTGGCTCGCTGACGTGGCAGGAAGAGGGCCATTTTTGCAAATATAAATTTTGCAGGGCCATTTTTAAAAATTTAAATTTTTATAGGGTCAATTTCAAAAAAAGCCCATTTTTATATATAACAACCGTGGAAAGAAAATCCCTGCTATACCTATATTGTTGTCGCCTTTTTTTGTTTCATGATCATGATAAAATCCTTGCGAGCTATTCTAACAGTTGAGTTACCTACATTTGAGCTTATATTTTATTTGGGCCTTTTTAGTGGAGCCTACCTTGTTATATGGCTCAGTGAGGCCATAACTCCCATCTTCATGTATTCCCTAGCCTGTGCATTTTGGATTCCCATTTGTAGAGCCTTTAGATCACAGTTATTTTGATCCAAAGGGCTCATATTTCTTATCATTTTGATTAGGACTGAAGTGGGGTGCTTAGAATTAATGGGGTTAACATAGTAGAGAGTAAGAAGAGAAGTGGGAGAAAAGAGGTAAAACCCCTACAACGTTGTTTAATCCTAGTTCTATCGAGAAAGTTGATCTTTCTTGTGGAGTGTGGTTTACACCATTTAGGTTGAGCTAGAGGTTGTGGGAGCTTCTCCATGTCTTGGTGTGAAGATGATATCTTTGCCATTATAGCTCTTCTATAATCTCTTGAGTTTATCGTAAAAGCTTCTTTTGCATTGTTCTCCTGTTGATTTAGGCTTAGCTAAACCAGCCAAATTTTTGTTTTTGTGTGTTTTATTGTATCTTGAATGGTTGCTCTTATAATTGCTCATCTATTGAAAGCTTGTAGGATATGGGTTATGATAATGCTCACCAAGTGTTTGTGAAATTGCCACCAATACCTTATCTCCTAATTTTGCAACAGTTACTAAGCTTTCCACCGAACAGGTCAATTATTCTTGCCCTGTTTCATTTAGGATGTTAGGTTGTGAATCTTGTAGTGCTATTGCAACGATTTTTGTTAATTTTGGCTCCTTTGTTGCTTCCGAGCTTACATAGAACTTGTTTTTTCACCTCTCTTTCACCATAGCTAGGATTTCTTTATTTGCTTTTTGGGGAAAAACCGTGCTCCCTGGATCACATTTCAAGGCATTAAACAAAAAATAATGGAATTTTTCTCTTTTCGGCATTGCAAAGACCACAAAGTTAAGTTGTCAAGCCCTGCTTATAATGTACATTAAATTGAAGAGCGATGTTGATTATTACTGTGCGTGCCAAAGATAATAGCTCAGTCAAGTAGATAAGTATGCCGTATGGATCCACTGAATTGCAGCTCAAGCTCTTTTATAAATGTTTTTTGCTATACATTTTAACAAAACTCTAGTTATTTCACACCAGTGAGGAATCAAACCAATCCTCCTGCTACTCTATAATTCTCTTGCTAATTCTTCTGCTTGCAGGATGATGGAATTCTCGTCCTTCCTACTGTTTTGGGACTTCCCCCAAAGCTTAATTCAAGAGAAATCTCATCCGAAGGCTACAACCTCCACACATTGTGTCTCACGGCTGTAGCTAGCATGTCTGGTTGTTGCCAGGTACAATTGTTTGCTTATTACAGCAAATGTGCACTATACATTCTGGCAGTCTTTTGGTTTCATATAGTTGAGTCTTTAATCTGTCTCAATGCAGGTGACTGTACCATTAGGAACATACGAAAAATGTCCAGTGTCAGTTTCCTTTATCGCAAGGAATGGAGGAGATCGCTTCTTACTAGATACCATCCAAACCATGTACAACACTCTTCAAGAACAAATAGATGTCGTCCAGAAATCCAGTGTTTCGAGTACTAGTGCCAGCAAGGAAGAATCTGCAGAAATTGCTAAAGAGAAAGTCGGGTTTCCCCCTCTTTTAACTTTTTCTTTTTTATGAACTAAACGTCACTCTGTGGATGATTTTTTCTAAGTGTGTACTAGTAATGTCTTGGAATTTAAAAATCTTGTTCTCAAAATTCATATATGTATTTTCTATGACAGGGAAACCTAGCTTATAAAGAGAAACAGTGGCAAAAAGCAATTAATCTATATACTGAAGCAATCAAACTAAATGGAAAGAATGCGACATACTACAGCAACCGAGCAGCTGCATATCTAGAACTGGGGAGGTACGGTGCTAACTAATGTTCTCGGCATTCTGGTATTAACTGCATATTTGACTCTGTTTCCTCTCCAGTTACCGTCAAGCTGAAGCAGATTGCACCAGTGCGATCAACCTTGAAAAGAAGGTTAATGTCTCGCTATATGAATTTAAGTATTTTATCTTGTTTGGAATCAATCATGTCAAAGTGGTAGTCTGGTACTTCATTTAGGTTGCGTTAGTCAGTGTAGTTGTCGAAAAAGAACTAGCCTAGATAGTTGCATGCTTTTTTAAGTAAAAGTTGCTGCTACAGCGTCATTATGATGAAATAGATTCAAGTTACTTAGAATTCTCGAGAGAAAAGGGAGAGAACTAGGGGTTTTTTTCCTGGAAGAAATAGAGAGAAAATTTCCACCAAGAAAATCTCCACTTACAGAAAGTATCTTCGAATTTACTGTTTGGTCATTTTTTTTCTCCCAGACTATGGTAAATAAATTTTATCCTGATTCTAGACTCTCTAATCGGTTAAACATTTTATGAAAATCTCACGAATTGTATCCTTTCCACACCAACGGCGAAAGCACTCTACTGGGCTCACACTGAGTACTGGCCCTCAAATTACACAACGTGAAACAATAAAATAACCTAGTTACTGCACCAAACTTTGATTGGGCCTCAAACAGAGGATTTCAGTCACGTTCATCTTTACTGTGCATCGACTCATCTTTGATGCAATTGATGCGCTCTGGTTAGCTTCCACCTTGAATACATCCAAAAATTCCAATCTTGTTGAGTCATTATGTGTCAATGATCTCCTAGTAATAGTTTTGGATACAGGATGTAGGGCGTTTCTAGTGTTGTGATTGAAAGAGTTGAGTCTTATGAAAATTGCCATGCTTGACCTTAGAATAATGTAGCCAAGGCAAGGCAACAGTATAGGTTAGCTGCTGACATAGGCACCACCTCATGACAGGATTTCTTTGAGGTATTCCCTTCCCAGAAGTAAATAAACAAATAAATAAATATCCTTCACCACTGACACGTTCATAATAGTTAAGCCATGCTAGCAAATAGGGATGCTTCTTGCAATCCATCTTCAGTATAAGGTTCTCTACTAGCTTTGTAGATATAGTTGGTGCTGCTTTCGAGAATAAGCTCCAAGAATGAGCAGCTGACAAATCTTCTCCTCAAACTTAGCCCTGATTTTGTAGACATTGTTTTTTCTCTATTTACCTTCCTCTGTTGTCTTGAGCATAAAGCAGGTGTCACGCCCCGAGCACGCCAACAGACCCGCCAATCGGGCATGACCTCCTCTATACCTGAAAAGAACGGAACAACCATCTCAATCAATACGATGAGTACAATGAGATACAATATCAGAATGAAGCTACTAAAACTATAACATTCAACTTTAAATATAGACGTAATTGAATAAAGCTGAAATATAAGAGTAGAATGAACATTTGCCATATAATAATTAGTTACAAATTTTCTTTTATTTTTTCTCACCAAAATGTAATGTTCACTCTAAAGTACAAAAGTAAATGAACCGCTAGACCTTCTAAGTCCACTACTTTGCCGGGCAATTGCCCCTGTCACGTGCCTCACTGGCGGCACCTGGATCTGCTAAAAGATATAAACCACGAGGTGTGAGAATTACGAATAGTTCCCAGTGGATTCATCCACCGAGAAACATGCTCTACACCTCTTGGTCCAATGGAAGCATTAGTAGTAAGATATATATATCTGGAAAGCTGTAAATACTATACTAGCATGCTGATATGAAAATCACTACACTACTATTCCATATCCAATATCGCACTACTACTATGCCATGCCGCATAGGCTACTACACCATATCCCGGCCTCTATGCCGCTACTCGAGGGACTTATCCAATCCGACCGCTCTTGGTCGATTTTTAAAACTTTCGGAAGTATCTCGACCAATGGGCCCCTGCCCTAGGAGTCGCGCTCCCAATGCTTAGTCTCAAATCCGAAGGTGCATTCTTTTACCCTTTTTCTTTTTCACTTTTAAACCTTTCGGAAGTACCTCATCCGATGGGTCTCTGCCCTAGGAGCCGCTGTACGCGCTGCTCCTAATTGACGAGTCTCAAATCCGAAGGTGCATTTTACATTTTCCTTTCTCTTTTACCTCTAGGGTCACAACTCGTCTCATAGATATTAACTTGAAGTTTAAAATTTTTTTTGTTCACTTATTAATCATTCCGGAAGTACCTCGCGCGATGGGCCTCTACCCTAGGAGTCGGCATCAGCGCAAGCCTCCCAAATTACGAGTCTCAAATCCGAAGGTATTTACTTTCTTGGTTTCTCTTGGTTTACCACATTTTTCTTTATCCCTACGTCGGTGCCCACTTATTTTTACCTAGCTTTTCCCTAGGTTACATGTCACACATGTCCAACTATCACTATGTTTAGTTTTACAATTAGTTCATAGAGCAAAACCCTAATTTCCTCTCATTTTACTTAGGGCTAAACCTTGATTTCCTCATGAGTCTATTGTGCCTCTACACATGTACTCTTACAACAATGTTTCTAATCAAAGAAAAGCAAAGAAAAAGAGTTGAGATCACCCATTTCGGTGAAATCCCCCACCTTGTGGTCTCTAGTGAAAGAGAGAGGTGCTTGATCTCTCAAATCCAAAGAAAAACTCCTAAAACAACGTTTAGAAAACTATAGAGATCATTAGAAACTTTTTTAAGACTCAAAAACTCTCAAAAACCACAATAGCTCAAAAATTTTAAAAACTCACTTTTTGATTTCTTGCTCAAACGTGGGTGAGAACGGTTCTTCCTTGCAAGGTCTTCTCTTTGCGATCCTTTTTCGTTTCGTCTCTTCGGAAGAGATCAAAACCTTCCAAGAGCTTCTACTCAAGCTAGGGTTTCTCCACCTCTAGAGAGAGAAAGGGAAGAGAGAGAGGGATAGGGGGTTTGGACAGGTTTGGGGTGAGGAGAGGGGTCTATGCCTTTTATAACCTAACCCCACCACTTATTTTCACATTTGCCACTCTTACTGAGCGTTTCAGGGGCGGAAGGTCGGAACTTTTTTCATAAAGTTCAGACCCCGAATGTCGGTTTTCCTGTACGCGCTGAAGGTCCGGATTTTTTCCAAAAAGTCCAGACCCCGAACATTGGGTCCAGAACTATGTATCATGGACACTTCTATAAAGTTCGCGTGTCCGTGTCGAACACTTGCGTGTCCGTGTCGGACTCTTGTCCGATGTGGACATTTCTTGGACGTGCGTTTAATGCTGATCCATAGCGCATGCAATTAAAAAAGTATATATAATTTTTTATTTTATTTTTTTTATACATATATAATGTAAGATGATAAATATTTTAGCTTTTTGATGAGTATATATAATTTTTTTGGACTACATAAATAAATTACTTATGATGAAATTTTTTTTTTCTTACAATATATGAACTATCAATGATTTTTTTTAAAAAAAATTCATTCAAATGAGAAATATAACAATAATTTGCCAAAATTTATATTTTATATATAATAAATATATATTATTATATTAGTAATATTATATTTTATTAGTTGTGTTCATGCCGTGTTCGTGTCCTAATTTTTTGAAAGTTGCCGAGTTGCTGTGTTCGAGTCGTCCCGTGTCCCGTGTCTCGTGTTCCGTGTTCCGTGTCCCGTGTTCCATGTCCCGTGTTAGTGTTCATGACATTTAGGTTCACAATTTTTAGCAGGAAAAAGTCCGAACCCTTTTCCTAGGGTGGGGACCCTGCTGCCCAGGCCCGGACCCTTGACCCAAGGTCCGGACCTCGAAGGTCACATGCCCAAAAGCTCGCTGCCTCGATAAGTGTGTTTTCACTCTACGAAGCTTTAACTCCCATCTAATCACTTTGACATGCTCGGGATCAGTCGTTTTGATTGCTTCGGAGTCTCTTTTAAGCCGAAATCTAGTACGGAACTTCACTCAAATTCTGTTTTCGACCCAACTTTGGTCCAAATGCCTTTTGCTCATAACCAAACTTGCTCTAAACTCTTTTTATCATATTTTAAGTATGCTCAAAGTGACTTAGCTGCACTTTGCCAATTTTAGCGCAAGCCGGAGCACCACACAGGAAGTAGAACAGAAGCAAGTCACTGGCATGTTCTTTTTCAAATTTGATTTTTCAGGAGATGGTTCTGATTCACCTTTGCAATTATGACAATTCTGATCTATTTGATTCCTATCTCCATACAAGCAGTACTAGGTAGTGAGCTAGTGGATTTGATGGATAGCCTTTCGGTAGTGGTAGTAGCACTAGTGCTTCTATTAAATCCAGTCTGAACTAGTGTTCCTTTAATTTATTCAAAAATAAGTTTTTTTAATGAATACTTGCAGCATGTTTTATCTGCTGCATAGCAGTATGTACTAGTCTTTTGATTTTTGTCAATATCATCATTAGTAAGAGTTTTTTTGGGTTTTTGTGCATCCTAAAAATCACCAATGGAGATACACTGTAATTTTCTCAAGTAAACAAATCTTAGGTATTGCATTTTTCATTCAAGAAGGCATGCAATGCTCTCTGATGATTATATTGCCCCTTTGTTTCTTCTACATTCAGAATGTTAAAGCTTATTTACGAAGAGGAACTGCACGTGAGATGCTTGGTTATTACAAAGAGGCAATAGAAGGTCTCTTTCTCTCTCTCTCTCTCTCTCTCTCTCTCTCTCTCTCTCTCTCTCTCTCTCCACCCCCTTCCCCCTTTTCCTTTTCCACACACTAAAGAAAAGAAGAAGCTGTTTTCACTCTAGAAATGCTGAGGTTTTTTTTTTTTTTTTTTTTTTTTTTTTTCTCAATTTCAAATAGTAAAAGCTGAAAGTTGTTCTCTCTACTGGTTTGCAGATTTCAAATATGCCCTTGTGCTAGAACCAACCAACAAGACTGCAAATCTTGCTGTCAATAGACTAAATAAGCTATTCCAGTAGACACGTACGAAAAAGCAGTATTACATGAAAGCCGTGTCTTCATAGCTCTCAAAAATATCGTCTCAGACATTTGTGCATCCGCCATAGATGCGTGATTTGGAGACAAATGATAGTGCACCAGAACACCGTCCATGACAGACCTTACTTCTAAGTGGTGTCACAATATAGTTAATTCATACACTCAAGGTCGCTCCATCATCAAGCTTTAGTTTCTCCTTGTTTTAGAGGTGTCCTGAAAAGTTTTGGTTAGTATCTTGTGTTAGACGGTTGGGTTTAAATATTGATGCTTTAGTGATGTTTTCTTAATTGCTTTTACTATTTTTGACAATGTACAATAAGATCAATTTTTTTTATTGCGGGTTTCACGGATTTGGTTGTTTCAATAAAATTTGGGGTCAGGCTGCATTGATCAAGCTGGCTTGTAGTTGGGTATGATTTATTGTTTTATGGATCTTTAACTTGTTATCTAGAATAGCTATTTTGTTAAAGTGAGTTTTGGTGCTGGAACCAAACATTTGGTGGGGTATTAGGGTGACCCAGGCTAGGGAAGTCGAAGAGATGCCGTCGGATATCAAAATGTTAAAACCACTCTAGTAACACGAGTCTTTAGAGTAATAGGATGCCTCTCAATATTGTCTTGGAAATTAATATGGTGACGGTAAACGTGAAAATGAAATTTTTTGGGCAGGTTTTATTACTGATTTTCTTCCAAATTTCAAACATTTGTTATATGTGGTACTCACCACCTATACATGTTGCTATCATAGATGAACTGTACTGAAGGGATGTCCAAGTTTTTGATTGGCAGAAGAGGCGTAGAACTTAAAACGACTCTTTTTGCATTTAGCTCTATTAATTTTTTTTTTTTTCTTTTACAAATGATCCTAATAAATTTATATTTTTATAAAGAGCTCTCTTTCTGCCGCATGAGTGCTTAGGTGATATTTTTAAGTTGAACACGATAGTTCAATTACAATCATTGTGTTTAATTTAAAAATAGCAAAACTCTCATGGCTTGGGAGAGGGTCATATATGTAAATATAAATTTGCTAGGGTTATTTGTAATTTTTTGTTTTTTTTTTTGTTTATTTGAGTGGGCTAAATACATAAAAAGCCCCAACTTAAATTGAGTTTTGAGTGATTCCTTCTCCTATAATAGCTTTAACCTTTTCGATTTTCCTCCATCAGCTTTGCTTTGGTAGCGTAGCCCCTAACTTTTAAATGGCCCTCTGAATTTTTAATTTGATCAATTAGACCTCTCAACTTTATTAAATATAATTTAATTGATTCTTTCCTTCAAGCAGAGTTATTATTCCTTTCTTCTAGCAAAATTAATAATTAAATAGTTGTATCGGTGACATGTTTTACAAAAAATTTTGTAAAGCTTTAAAACATACCCACACCAATTTTTTTTCTTTTTTTCCTTTTTTCATGAATACAAATAAAGCATAAGGATTAAAGAATCAGCTGGATCATTTTTCAATTTTTATTTCGTTTTTCAAGCTTTAGAATAGAAATGACTGGTTCTAATATGTATTCAAGGTTCACGAGATCAAATGCAAAATATTTATTGACAATGGCTGTACAAGGAGTAGCTATTAAATTATTTGATAATGTTTAGGAATCTTGTTGCCAATAATCAGAAGTTCAGGGATCTATTTGCCAAATCTTTAATGATTTAGGGTTAATTTTTTCCTAAAAAAAGTCAGCAGCAGCAATCGGGAGACTATTTTCCCCATGTAGATAAGGTATTAATGACTTGACTAGTAGTAATACCCATGTTTTAGTATTGCAAATATTTTTAATTTTAAATTAACTAATATATTAACAATATATAGAGTTTTTTTTTTTTTGTAGAGATTTAGAGCATTACGTAGGGAATGGTTAGTCAAGGTTTGTGATAACGACATCGATGCCGACGGGTTTACGCGGAAAAAACAAATACTGATATACAGTTCTCTATTGGCGTTGGATGTTAGTAGTCTGGAGAAGAGAAAAAAAATAAAAAACAAAAAAGAAGGAATATGGAATCCAAATTTGACTTGGCTTCTTAAATAAGGAGTCGAGAGAGAGAGAGAGAAGAGATGTTGTTTTCGGTTGAAAGGAAAAGGATGGGGCATCCAATTCCTGCACGAATGGTTTGGTATTTGGCTCCCTTTCTATATGATTTGAAGTGGAATTAATTGGATTTAATTGTTGGTCCAAAAGCATGAGTTGAGGATTGAGGATCGGCGTGTAGGCTTTATCTGGTCAGGTACAATCTAGGGTGTTATCTGGTTGAGAATTGTGGTGTTATCTGGTTGAGAAATGTGTAGAATAGTTGGAGATATTTTGTACCCACTATTCCTTTTAAATGCAATAAAATTAGCAAACTATTTCTACTTGATACTAGATGGAGAATAATTTTTTTGAAGATTGGTGTAAATCTTATATCATTTTAATTTTTAGAGTTTATAAAAATTCAAATAAATTTTAGTAAAAAATAAAATAAAATAAAATTGATAAGGTTAGAGAGAGAAGAATCTTTCGATGTTAGAGTTTATAAAAATTCAAACAAATTTTAGTTAAAAAAAAAAAATGATAAAGCTAGAGAAAGAAGAATTTTTAAATGAGTGGGATGAATATCTCACACTGATCTAGAATTGTCTCATAGCATTGTTTCTTACCTATTCCAAATAGGTAAAAACATATGAAACTTGTTTCACCTACGATCTATTGTGATTTAGCTATTTAATTTTTTAAAATTGTAATTTAGTTATCAAATATTTTAGTTCACTTAATTTCAGTTATTTAATAATTCTTTCACTACAAAATTTTATTGTGTTACTTATTTTTATTGGCTAAATTAGTATATTTCACCTAATTCATACAACTATACATAATTCTATTAAAAATAAGTAAAATTGTAAAAGTTTGGATTCACGAGTATTTTATTTGTCATATCTTCTTGATTACTTAAGAGACTCTAGTATTTGGTGGGCTATTTGGTGGGCGATGAATGTATTCAAATATTTACAATGACATTTATATTTAGCCTTTAAAATAATTTTTCAGAATAAAATAAATTACTTGATAAGTAAATTTTGCTATTCTACTAAATTATAAATGCCAGAATTTTTTAAGAAACAAAAAAAAAAAAATCATACTTCTTATTTTGAGTCATATTTTTCATACCAAACAAGTTACTATTAGACAGTTACCGAACTATACGAAGACTCTTTGTTAGTTAATTCACGAATAATTTATAAATTATTTGTGAATTATTAAGAATCTGAATTAAACGTGCCTAAACGTGTAAAGATTTAAAATAATTCATAAATTTTTGAACTAAAAAAATATTATTCACGAATTATTCGGGAATCCGGAAAAAAATTCGGCATTCCCTCTCTCATTCTCCTTACTCTAAAAGAAAATATTTTTCTTATTCAAGAAGAAAAAAAAAAAAATTCTCCTCACTTTCTCTCAGCACCCCACTCCACCCCATCTTCTTTTCTCTGTTCTCACGCCCGCCTTCTTCCACCCCGCCACCATCGGATCGGAGGTCGAAACCTCCTGTGCCGTGTACGCTCGCCATCGGAACCCTCCTGCCGTGCCGCTCGTCATCTTTTTGTGTGGGATGTGATTTTGTAAATTTATAATTTTATAAATTTGTGTATTAATTCATAATTTGGATGAGAGTGAAATTAATATTTACTCTCAAATTTTTTTTTTTTTCTTTCTATTCTTTCAATCATGATTTTTTTTTTTTATTATTGATAAGGAATCTTTTAATATTATGCATTTATTATTTTTTTTTATTTTTAAAAATTATAACAGTTTATGTTAATAGTATAATTTTTTTTAAAAAAAATTAATTTAATATTCGAATTATTGATCCGAATTTTTAATGAATGAACGTATAATTTTCGTATATCCGAATTATTAACGAATTCGTTCTTTAGCCGAATTTTTAACGAATTTAAAAATTATGATATAAATTTTATCCGTATTATATTTGTACCGAATTTTTGTCGAATTTAAATTAACTAACTACGGTGAAGACCCACAGTTGCTATGGTTTCTTAACATTTTTAAAATTATATAAAAATTTATTATTAAATTATTAAAAAAATTAAAATAATATAATTTTTAGGGGCTAAAATATTTTTTTAAGGAAAAAATAATATTGTCTTGTGGACTACGAAATGCTAATTTAATTAAGTCAAACGTATCATAATATTTGATTTACAAATTATATTAGATCTTAATACTTAATTTTTTGATATATCGTAATACTTGATTTGTAAATTGTATTAAATCCTAATATTTGATTTTTAAACATAATTCTTTGTAGATTTCTAAATTATTATTATTTTAATAGTAAAAATTATATATTTTTTTAAGAGAAAAAATTATTAAAAACACGAAAGCTAATGAGGAAAAAAATATTTATATATAATTTTTTTTATTAATATTTTTTTAAAATTAATATATTTTGTATAATATATTTTTGATCTCCTAAAATTATAATGCTGGATAACTCATCCCAACGTTTAAATAGAGCAGTATTGAACAAGATGTTCATCTAGCCAAAAAAAAAAATCTTACCAAAGAAGCTTGCATTTTGTGATACATAAGATGTGAACAACTGACTAGAATAGTATACCATATTAAGTCTTTAAATTTTTTTAGAACGAAATAAATTAATTTATTAGTAAATATTTTATTCTATCAAAATTATGAATGTTAAATTTTTTCAAAAGCAAAAAATTAAAATTCTTGCTTTCGAATAAATTCTTTTTTTTTTTTTTAACGAATAAATTATTATTGGATAACTGGTTCCACAATCACACAGGATCTAATTTAAGGAGATAAACGAACAACATACTAACGCATCTAAATAAAGGCTTAAAATTTGGGACAAAGTGAAATATACCATAATATCGTAAAAAAAAAAAAAAAAAGAAAAAAAAGCTAAAGTTTAAAGGGACCATTTAAAAAAGTTTATAGATGAGGGGGTCTACATACATTTTTAGCTCTATTATTTTAGTGGTGGGCCCATGATGTCTTCCAGAGGCCAGATGGGCTAACCTTTACAGCACAATACATACCCTGTTCTGACGACCACCTGATCACGATTGGACAGCTGTGGTTCATGGCTCCTCCAGTCTACAAGAGATAACATTTATACGGATAGGGTGAGAGTGAGAGTTACAGAGATAGATTAGGAGGGATAGAGAACACTTTGCTCCTCCTCCTCCTCCCCACCCTCCCTACTTGTATTGCTAGGGCTATAAACTTTCCGTACAACAGCCGGCAAAACAGTTTGGCTGTTTGAAAATGGGTTAGAATAGAGAATAGGAGGATATCCCTTTTGTTCTTTCAAACACATTTGAAATCAACCGGTATAGCTTGTTTCAGTACAACTATAATAAGTTGAAATTACTGTTCTCACTCTTTCCAACCATTCTTTTTTTTTTTTTCCTTAAATACCCTCTCACGTCTACCGAGGCACCCTCTTTCACTTCATTATTACATAATAAAGTTGAGGATAAAGAGATAATTTATCCCAACTAATACTCTTTATTCATCTTATTCATCATTATCACACCAAACACAAAATCTCTTATTCCTGAAATTATTCCAAACGTTTTTTTATACTAGTTCCGTACTTTATACTTATCCCTGGATTAGCTAGTTCTGTCTTAACCCGTTACCAAACGGACCGAGCTCGTCTCACCGATCACTCTCCCGTCTCCACCCACCAAACCAATAGTAACAATAAATAATCATACTCTCAACCTAATTAACATCCAAATACAATAATTATTACAAAACTACTGGATCACAAAATCAAGTAAATACACATTAATAAAAAAAAGTTTTTAAATAAGAAAAAAAAAATTCCCACAAGATGGATTAAAAAAAGGAAAAATGAAAACGGGCAAAAAATTCTTCAGAGAGACGCCATGCCGGAAGAAAATTTTAGAGGCAGGTGTTGACAGAACTCACTCCTTCCTATGATCCTATCATTGAATATCACTGGATCCAAATTTCATCATAGCATTAGTCACCAAATACTGCTTTTCTATGCTGTTGATGAATTTACAATCAAAATGAACAAGGAGTTAAATTGACGACATATCAGTAATTTATATGGGCAGCATCTTCGAGAGCTACGCATTTCCCCGACGACGGTGAAGAATTGCCTGTTTCACTCAGAACCGTCTAATAATATATATATATTTTTTCTTTTTTTTTTTTATTCTATCGGGTGATTGCTCGGATGTTAATCCATCCGGCCGAACTGCAGCTCGGTTAAGTTCGTTTCGGGTCCGGCTCACCGCAGTCGATGCGGAACGGACGGGCGGATCCTACAAGAAAGTCGTCGGCGCATCGGACGGGCAGTCGATTAGGGGGCGGTGCGCCAGGCGGAGGTGGCGATAAGCGGGCGTGTGTGCCAGCCGAGGGTGAGGCAACTTTCCCTCTCCTCGACCCGGAAGCCGCCGCCGCCGCCGCTGAAGAGGGCGAGGAGCGTGCTGGCCTGCTTGAACGCGTTGGACCCGATGGGAACCGGCTCGAACCCGGCCCGGCCCATCCGCCCCCGCCACTGCGCCAGCGTCTCGTGCCGCTCCGTCCGCTCCGCCCCCTCGCACCCCACCACGTTGGCAATCTCCCGCCCCACGTACGCCTCCGCCATCACCCGGTCCGACGCCCCCGGCTCGCCCGGACCGGACCCGGCCGATCCGCACCCCTCGAGCGAGTCGAACACGGTCGAGTAGTAGTGCAGCGCCTCCGTGAACCGGTCGAGGAACGAGCCGGCGTTGTGGTTCGCCTCTTGCTCCACCACAGTGAATACCCGGGGCCGCAGCGCGCGCACCGTCGCCAGCACCTTCTCCGCCGCCCCGGTCTGCGCCAGGACCTGGTGGAGCTCCAACACCGCGTTCACTGCCACCGCCTCCGCCTCCTCCGGCGCCGCTTCTTCCTTTTCCTCTTCCTCCTCCACCGCGGCGGCGGCGGAGGAGGAGGAGGAGGGTTTTTGGAGCGTGTAGGGGTCGAGGTCGGCGAGGGAGGCGGCGACGAGGGGGCGGTAGCGGAAGTGGACGCGCACGGCGTCGGCGAAGCGCGTGAGCTTTCGGCCGACCTCGCGGAGGGCGTCGCCGGACGCGGGGGGGCCGACGGCGGTGAGGCAGAACGAGGGGGCGCCGTCGGGGCGGAGGGCGAGGGCCTGGAGTAGGGCGGGCCACTGGAGGCCCTGCCTGACGCCCAAGTCGACGACGTGGACGCGGCGGCAGCCGGCAAAGGCCTCGAGGATGGCCTGGTTGGCGGTGAAGTGGGCGAACTTGAGGCAGGGGGAGGCCTCGTAGAAGTGAGCGTAGAGGAGGTCGGAGAAGAGAGAGGGGTCGGGCCGCGGCCGGCGGAGGTTGTAGACGCGGCGAGCGAGGGCTTCCGCGAAGTAGGCTGCGACCTTGCGCATGGCGCCGCCCTGCGACGCCGCGAGCACCGAGATCTCCTTCAGCAGCGCGTCCGCGGCGGCAAGGTTCTCCCGCTGCACCGCCTCCCCGCAAGCCAGAAGCGCGTGGACGAGCCGGATCCCGGCCTCCTGGCTGTTCACCACCACCACCGGCACCGGCACCGGCACCGCCTCCGCTCCTCTTCCCCCGCTGCCGAGGGACGACGCGGACGAGGGCGAGGGCGAAGAGGACGAAGACGACGAGGAGGAAGCGGCGGAGGCTCCGATCCGCATCCGTTTCCGATCCCTAGTGACCTCGGAGCACGGATCGGATCCGAATACAGCGGGATAGACCTCGGGAGCCGGGATCGGTTTCAGATCGCTCTCGGCGGCGGGGCCCGCGGAGGGTAGATCGATGTAGCGGTGGTGGTGCTCGGCGGTGGTGAGGATGGGTTGCGCAGGAGGAGGAGGAGGAGGAGGAGGAGAGTGGGGGAGAGGGGGAGGGGGAGCGTTGAGCTCGGAGATCATGGAATCGAGCCAGGATGAGAGATCGGAGGGGTTGTAGTGGACGACGTCGGAGGGGGGAAGATGGAGTTGGGAGAGCAGGAACCCGTCATCGGGGGCGGCGCAGCTTCCCATCGCCATGGCCATGTCCAATTGCTCCAGCTTCTGTGCCACGTCCGCCATGTCCGACGACCTCACCTTGTACCCCAGCGTCGCCAATAGCTCGTCCATCTCCTCCTCCTCCTTCGACTTCGCCTCCTCCATCATCGTCTTCTTCCCCTTCCCCATATCCACGGCATAGCCACTTCCTCCTCCTCCTCCTCCTCCTCCTCCTCCTCCTCCTCCTCCGCCGTCGCCATAGGAGCTATCCTGGTGCTCCCTCTTCATCTCCGAGTAACAGCGATCGCTCCAATTCCTCCTCCTCTTCTTCTTCTTCTTCTTCTTCTTCTTCCACGTAGGGATAAAGGTGAACAGAAGTGATCGAGGAGAGTAGAGGTTATCGAGAGTGGAGGAGGCAATCGGGGGAAGAAGAAAAGGGTAATAAGAATGGCATGACGTAATCACAGAAAGGGCATCTCTCTCTTTCTTGTATTTTCTTCTCTCTACAAAATTCATCGCCCCGGTAAAAATCATACACACGCCAGCCTAAATTTAAATCAAAGGGAAAATAAAAAGTTATCCTCTACCACAAAGGAGGCTGACATGTGGTGCCCACATTTGCGGGCGCACTTTGTCAGCCTGATATATAAACTTCACATTGAAGAGATAAAACTTAAAAAAGGAGCCAAAGGAGAGTCGCTCACTACAAGCATGATAAAGACGTGTAGTTATATCATGTACAATATATACTTTAATAAACTAATTTTATTTTATTATTTTATTCAGCTTACAGTCTAATTAAGAATAATATGTTAATTTATATTTACATAACATGAAGTTTAAGGTAAGTAAATTTTATTAATTTATTAGAAAGTGTTAAAAAATTCTTAAATGGCAGAAATTTTTACTTTAATGTTTGGACTTAAATATTACGATAGACTCATAATACAAATTAAATAAAAAAATATTAAATTTAAGATATCTACTCAAATAATATGTTAAAAAATATAAAATAATCATTGTTATTTAATTTTTTTTTATATTATAAATTTTGATATTACATATCCTACAAAATAATAAAAGCTCTAATAAAAAATAATATTATATTAAAAAATATATTAAATAAAACTTTCTTTTTTATTTTTTATAAAGTTGATATTTTTACATTATTTTTGCTATTTAGAACAGTCTGCTTATATGCTATGTATGTGCATTAAAATAATAATAATAATAATAATAATAATAATTATTATTATTATCGCCAATTCCGTTCTCAAGCTTGAAAATTTTGACATGAGAAGGGTTGGGGGGAGAAAGTAAGCTGACCCGCAGGACACCTGGGCATCAATAAACGTGTAGAAGGTCCAATCAGTGGCTGGTGCGATTATTGAAGTCCACGTTTAACGCCGAGCCTAGTCCTTATCCCCAACTTGTGTGACGCAGCCACGTGCCTTGCCGGCTTTCACTGTTTCTTCTTTACGGCACCCACCGGATATTCGTATGTGCGTGTCAGCGTATGTAGGTTCTCTCTCGGGGTCCGCCCCACCGTGGTGACATGACGCAGATGCATACACGATCAATTAGAATGACAAGAATGCCCAGTCACTTGGCCCCACATGTCAGATGCACAGCCGTTATATATAAGCCCTACAGCAATGGAGAATAGTCCTTGTGTTGCAGCTGTACCGGAAATTTATGACTTTTATTATTTAGTTTTATTTTAATATTGAGTTATTTAATTTTTATTATTGAGCCCTTAGGTTCTGTTTGGCTCCTGAAACTAGGGGATAAGGATTTATCTCCCTAGTTATACTCAAATGATATAAGTTGAGGGTGGAAACAGTTGTTCCCACCCAAACAAAGTTGGAGGTGGGAACAGTTGTAACCCGCTAGGGATGGGAACAAGCTGTTCCCACCCCCAGGTGGTGGAGTTGTTCCATCTGCTATTTTTTTTATTTTTTAAATTAAAATTTTTTAAATTATAAGATATTTAAATTGATAAAATTTAAAATTTATTTTTTTTTTATTTTATAAATTTTAAAATTTTTAACTTATTTTTTAATAAATCTAAGAATATAATTTTATTATATTTTTTAAAAAATTTATTAATTTTAAAATTTTTAAATTTATGCAAATTTTTTTATAATTTTTTTTAAATTTATACTAATTTTAAAATTAAAATTTTTGCTTCTACTTTTATAATTTCTTGAGATAATTAAAATTTAAATTTTTAACATTTATAAATTTTTAAATTTTAAATTTTATAGTTTTTAAAATTTTTAACTTTAATTTTTAATAAATTTATCATATAATTTTAATAAATTATATAATAAATTTTTTTAATAAATTTTTTTTATATATAAGTAAAATATAAAATTTAATAATTTTTTTAATAAATATTTTAAATTAAATATTTAAAATCATATCAGTAAAATTTTTATCTTAAATTAAAATTTTAGTTCTCTTTATTCTTTTTATTCCTCTTTAACTTACCAAACATAAATTTTTTTTTTTATCCCCGGTACAACTCTTATATTCAACCAAACAGAAAATTATTTTAATTTCTGCTTGTACCTAAACTTATACCTATTTCAGGAATAACAAATTTTCGCTTATATCCGAACCAAACGCAACCTTAGTATTTACCAAACTTTTTTTAAATTAATTTTATTTATTTATTATGAACTTGAGGTGCATTTGGTTATACAGTGGACAAAAATTTTATTTTGTATTTTACATTTTTTTTTCTTTTTTTTTCCCTGTGTCCTTAAATTATGATGACAATCCATATTGAAGAAGTATGCAATTAGATTCTTTCTCGATAGTTATTGCCATCGTAATTTTATAATATTTAATAAAAATATGATAATATTTTAAATTATTTTGAATTTTTAAAATATAAATTAATGTTTTTAGCCACTACATTACATGCTGAACCTAATAATTTAGATGGGGATATTAATGCCTATTCATGTTTGTTATATCAATACCAAAATATATAGATCTTTTGATTAAAGAAACTTAATCAAAATAACTAAAAAAAAAAAATAAAAACTGAATTCAAAATTAATTGATTAGGAATTGAAGTGAAAAAATAAAAATAAAAAAGATTAGGCATTAAAGATATAATTTACTCTAAATTTTGTAAGACACTGTTGAGACCAAATTTTTCACCACTTAAGGGAGCAACACGAGGCGAATACCGTGGGCTAAGAGCATCAGCCGATGAAAGGAAGGGTCAACCAAAGGAGGATCCGCGTCCCGATCCAGACCGATCTTAGTCGCGTGAGAATGCGGCACGCGATATATGCCATCAACTGAAGGCATCAGCCGATAGGAGAGGCAGCCGACGAAAAGATTATCGTCTCATCCAGAAACGATTTCGGCTAAAGAAGGATATCAAACCGTCCCGATCAAGGGACGAAGAAGGCGGGGTTAGAGTCAGCCTTCGACTGATTAAGCTAGAAAAGAAAGGCTCTAGAAAGGAAGGGTATGAGATTCGGAGCACGAATCTCGTAACTGACTCCGGAACGGTAAGCGGCGTCCAGCATTGGAAACCACCGAAGATTATGCTCCAGCGCGTTAACAAGGGGGTGAACCTGGACGAAAAAACGACTATTATCCTATTTGAGGAAGTTTCGACTCAAAAGGAAGTAGTTAAGGGTTTCATAGTGAATCCCCCCAAATCTCGCCGATTTTTGAAATCGGCGCCTATACACATGGTTTGGGGAGTGTATAAATTCTCGAACCATCGAAGAGAAAGGGATCCTACAACCTCGTAAGCCATGACCACCCCCATATTTTTCATATCTTTCATATCTGTATTTACCACATTTTCTAGGAGTAGGCTTACTTTTAATTTCTTCCCTTTCCTCCTTGTACCTCCCTTTTCAATCAATACAAAGTCTTAATCGGTTCCTTAGCCATATCAAATGATTGTTTGTACTATCTGGTTCGGCTACTCTAGGCCGGACTCAGCCTTTTTCTATCTCCACATCCCGATTCGGCTAATTTAAGCCGGACGGTCGCGAGAGCTTACTGAAAAGAACCTGGCCGAGCAGATATCTCCTCGGCCCGATCGCTTGATCCATTGGCATGCGGCGCATCACATTCCAGAGGGGCCAGTCGACGACCGATATTTTTCAGCACCAACAACTTTAGTGGCACGCCCGATGGGACGCTCAGGTAACTCTTACCTTCTCCTACCGTAGATATGTCAGAAACTCTCGAAACCAGCAGGAGGTCGGCACTACCGGACCCGACTATGTCGCAACTACTTGGGCAAATGGCCCGAATAATGAGATCTCTCAAGAGAATGCAACTGTCTCTCGAAAGGAGCGTCCAAGCCCAGGGCGTTGACATCACGGCCTCGGATGAGGGTATTTCTCGACTTAGGTAGTTCTTAGCCCGAAATGGACCGTGCTACGGAGGTCCATCGGGATCTCCACCAGCTCTACCACCGCCAGTGTCGACACAAACGATTATGACGACGCTAGCAACAATGGAGGTACAGCAGGTCGCGACCCCCCACAAAGGCACAACCGTTGGGGGCAATATAGCCGCAGGAGTTTTCATACCAGAGGGGAACGGGACCGATGAGGCAGAACTGTCACGCCCCGGGTGTAAACCAGAACCCGGGCCCGTCTACAGATCCGCCGTGCATGCGGTATTTCCCACATACACGAAGCGTCGGTAACCTGCTCAGATAAGAAATAATAATAAAAGAGCATAATAATCAGAGCTAAGATAAAACTACTGTATCTCAGACAAATGCTGGAAGTAAAAGGTACAACAGTAAGATAAAATACAGATGTCTCTCCCAGCTCACTACTATAATACAAACAGCTGGCAGAAGCCAGTCCCCAAAAAGAAATACAAAAACACTGTCTGAGAAGTCCTGGTACCCAAAATCTCCAGCTATGACCCTCGGTGGCTCTCTATCTAGTCCGCAATTCGCTTACCTCGATCAGTTGCTGACGGCCCAGCAACTCCCACTGAGGACTCTGCAAAACAAGGGGAAAGAAAGAAACAAGAAAAACAATGGGGGTCAGTACTACTATAAACAGTAGCCTCCCCTAGTGGGTAAAGCCTCAGCTCAGATATGCCCACCAGGTGCTCAGAGGCGAAAAAGGGAAAGGAAAAGAAAGGGGATGCAGATAAATAAAGCAACTGATAAAGTGCTATCCCTAATATGCCTCTATATGACCAACCAATAAGGATGGAGAAAGTGATGCATCAGAATCAAGAAGCCTGTCATAATGACCCAATCTGACAGCCAGTGAACACTGGCACTGCCTGCTCTGCTGTCGAACTCAAGAAACCAGCATGGTGCCCGGCGCTCACACCGTGGAAAGCAGCAAGGTGCCCGGCGCTCTGCACCGTGGAAAGCCTACTCCGGAGTGGCACTCGAGGGGAGCGACCCACACGAGTAAAATATCACTGTATCAAGCATCTCTGTAACCACTGTCTCATAATAGCAGGACTGGATCGAGACTCACAGAAGTGGGAACAACCCTCCACTAAAGAAAGCCCGATCCCCAAAACACCCAATCTGATGCAATAGTACAAACCGGTCAACCACCCAAGATCCGTGGTCGCCGCAACACCCTGCCATACCCCAACCTGTCCCAAATCCCCAATACCTGACTACACTGTCCAACATACGCTCGAACCTGAGCGACTAAGCCGCAAGTGCCAACAATGGAAGAAGAAAAGAGCAAAAGCATGGTTTCTCCTAAGTCAAGTCCCAAAATAGTGTAGCAGTAAAAGATGACATAATTATGTGACCAATTTAATCATGCAGTGTTCCAATATTTTGTCCAATTTCAAGTATAACAGTTTGAAGTGACATAAGCTAGGGTGACCGTCTCACATGAACAAACATCAGTTTTGCAGTCCTCTATTTCTATTTGTCTCCAAGTATACAGTTCCAGAATCAATAAGCGATTAAATCAAGTGATTAATCTAACAATAATTTATTAGAGATCTGATAACCAATAATCAATTTCCTAGAGCATGCAAGTCTACCAATCAACACATTTAGCATTGTCATAGCAAGGGTACTCTGATATTCCTAGTGGGCATACAAAGAGAGGAGTACAACAACCACCCACCTGAAGCGCAACTGTCCAAACTCGTACAGTCAGAAAATACCAAAATTCCAAATCCTTGCTCCCACAATTTAGCACACCCGCAACACTCCTGGTACATCAAGAAATCCACTAATTACACTAGACTCCCAAATTCAGCACTATAACCACATACAATCACGAGTACCAAACTGTCAAATTATCACCTGCAGCAAATGTCCAGAAAATTCCAATAAAAATATCACGGCGATCCTTGCGTCGATAGCTTCGAAACGGTACCTTGCACGTCCAAATCGGAGTTCGGTAAGTCAAGATAAAAATTCGGCAAGAGGGCACTCTCATACAACAATCTGTATTAAGGACTGATTACTGTTCACAGAGAAATCATTAATTCTCACCTCGAAAGAAAATTCACAAAAATCCAATAAAAATACGAGCGCGTTCCTTGCGATCCGTAGATGAAAAAGTTGTATAAGCTCGTTTCCGTCAGACGCTCGTGCGCAAAGATATGGCCAAAATACTCCGCTGCTGTCAAGGAATTCCATACAGAAAAAGGGGTCACTTTTGCCTCGAAATCCGTGCCAAAACCTCGAAACGGGAAAGCGCGACCAAAACGAAAGATGAAGTCCTACCTCTTAGGAGTCCACTGGTGCAAGAATCACAGGAAAATGATGTCGGGGTAGCCCAGGGGAGCAAAAATACGATCGCTGCGCCGAAGAAGAACACTAGGAAGCAACGTCGCGCCGCACCGTAAAATGGGGAACCTCGGGATTCGTGCCTCCAAAACTCTTGAAACTTGGCAGGGAGATCCAGGACAAAGAGATGAAATCTTTGCTTGAAAGGTGCTTGGGCTGAAGAGGCTCGGTTTGGGAGAAAAACCCCAAAAGAGTGAGCTCGGATTGGCTTATATAGGCTGAGAAAAACAATTGGATTAATACCCAACGATGTCCCCACTTTCGGGCGCTCGGGCCATTTCGGGCGCGCACAGTGCGGCCGGCCCAAGATTTCCGGGCGCGCACAGTGCGGCCCGGTCCACCGCGCAGCCCAGTCCACCACTCCCTCAGACCCCGCTGCACCCGGAGCACCTGAGCCCGCCAATGGCCGCGCGACACGTGGCCCGGCAACCCGTGCACCACGCACGTCGCGCCGTGGACCGCGCACGTCGCGGCTGACCCGGGCGTACGGCCACCTGCCCCGGTCACCATCTCAGCCGGTTGCGTGGACCGGGAGCACAGAACCGGACAAACAAGGCCTCGCCACGTGGCACCGCCTGGTGCACGCGCGCCGCCGTGGACCGCGCGCCTGCCGCGCGCCCGGGCGCCTGCCCGCGCCCTGCCCGCGCCGCGCGCCGCCGCCTGCCGCCTGCCCGAGGCCGCGCCGCCGCCGCCGGCCGCCGCCGGCGATCGCCGGCGACACTGTTCCGGCGTGAACAGTACCCGCAAGCTCAAAAATGACAAGTAAATAGCCCATCTTGACCGTTTTCGCGCGCTGATTCCAAAAACGAGGTCCGTTTTGCCAAATTCCGCCTCCAAAATTTGCCGGAGGCTCCCGCAAGCGCCAAAAACTGCCAAAACTTCCGGGAGTCCGCTTTTGGACATCCGGACTCAGAATTGGGCAAACAAAAAGCCAATCTCAAGTGTTTTTCCGCGCTGAATCCAAATCCATCCTCCGTTTGGCCTAAATCCTTTTCTAAAATTCGGCAAAAGCAGCCGAAGGCCAAAACAGCTAACCAAAGCTCACAGGGTCCATCTGTGGCATCCCTTTGATGCACTATGGGCCAGATACACCATCAACAGGTGTCTAAACAGTGGATTCACGGGAAAAAGCTGCATGGGGGTTCGGGGTACTACATCCTCCCCCACTAAAAAAAGTTTCGTCCCCGAAACAAAGATAAACAAAGCAGACGTACCTCAAACTGCGGCCTCGAACAAGAAGGGGTAGGCATCTCTCATCTCTGTCTCCAGCTCCCATGTAGCCTCTCGCTCCTCATGATTGCTCCACAGGATCTTCACATAAGGAATGGCCCGATTGCGCAATTCCCTCACCTCACGAGCAAGAATCCGCAACGGGCGCTCCTCGTAGACCAAGTCCTCGCCGATCTCCAACGAAGTGAAGTCAATCACGTGCGACGGGTCAAAAACATATCTCCTCAGAGCTGAGACGTGGAAGACATCATGAACTCCGGCCAGGCGCGGGGGTAAGGCAACTCTGTATGCCACAGGACCAACTCTGTCAAGTACCTCAAAGGGTCCAATAAAGCGGGGACTGAGCTTCCCCCGTACTCCAAATCTCCGGACCCCTTTCGAGGGCGAGACCTTCAAGAAGACATGATCACCAACCTGAAACTCCAGGTCTCGCCGTCGAGTATCTGCGTAGCTCTTCTGACGACTCTGGGCTGTCTCAAGATGCCGGCGAATAATCCTGACTTTTTCCTCTGCCTCCAAAAGTAACTCCGGTCCCAAAGTCCTCCTCTCACCCACGTCACTCCAATATAAGGGAGACCGACACTTGCGTCCATACAACGCTTCAAACGGAGCCATCTGGATGCTCGCCTGATAGCTGTTGTTGTACGCGAACTCAACCAAAGATAAGTGCCGGTACCACCCTCCTCCAAAATCCATAACGCACGCTCTAAGCATATCCTCGAGGGTCTGTATGGTGCGCTCTGACTGCCCATCGGTCTGTGGGTGGAAAGCGGTGCTAAACCTGAGCTGAGTCCCCAATGCAGAATGCAAACTCCCCCAAAAGCGTGATACGAATCTCGGGTCTCGATCTGACACAATCGAAGCAGGTATGCCGTGAAGCCTCACTATCTCATCCATATATAACTGTGCCAAATGCTCCAATGACCAAGTCATCTGAACGGTAAGAAGTGCGCCGACTTGGTGAGTCTGTCAACAATAACCCAGATCGCATCTGCCCCGCTCTGCGCCCTCGGCAATCCAGTGACGAAATCCATAGTGACGTGGTCCCATTTCCACTCGGGAATTGGAAGACTCTGCAACTTGCCAGCAGGGACGCGATGCTCTGCTTTCACTTGCTGACAAGTTAAACAGTGAGCTACGAATCTCCCAATGTCCCGCTTCATTCCGGGCCACCAAAACTGTGCCTTGAGGTCCTTATACATCTTAGTACCTCCAGGGTGGACGGTATAAGGTGTATGGTGGGCCTCCCTCAAAATCTGATCTCTAATCTCCTGATCCATAGGCACACACACTCGGTCCCTGTACCGCAGTACTCCCGAGCTATCCACAGAAAAATCCCCTGTCTGATCCGCCTGAAGCTGCGTCCTGATCCTCGTCAAGTGGGGGTCCTCACTCTGAGTGTCCCTGATCCTCTCCAACAGAGTGGGCTGCAAGACCATAGACATGAGTCTAGCAGAGACCCCAGGGGATACTACCTCCAGCTGTAATCGCCTCATCTGCTCGACCAACGGCGCCTGCTGCGAGATCAATAAGCTCAGACTCGTCCTCCTGCTCAAAGCATCCGCCACAACATTGGCCTTGCCGGGGTGATAAAGGATACTCAGATCATAATCCTTTAGCAGCTCCAACCACCGGCGTTGCCTCAAATTCAGCTCCTTTTGGGTGAACAGATACTTCAAGCTCTTGTGATCAGTATATATCTCGCAATGCTCACCATACAAGTAATGCCGCCACAGCTTCAGAGCAAACACCACCGCTGCCAACTCCAGATCATGAGTAGGGTAATTTTTCTCATAGTCCTTCAATTGCCGCGAAGCATAGGCAATCACCCTACCCTGCTGCATCAACACACACCCCAGACCACTATGTGAGGCATCACTGTAAATCACAAATCCTTCCCCCATAACAGGGAGGGCAAGGATTGGAGCGGTCATCAATCTCTGCTTCAGCTCCTCAAAACAGCTCTGGCAAGTCTCGCTCCAAACAAACTTAACCCCTTTCCTGGTCAGACGAGTGAGGGGAGAGGAAAGCTTCGCAAAGCCTTCCACAAAACGCCGATAGTAGCCCGCCAAACCAAGAAAGCTCCGCACCTCGGTGATAGTCGTCGGCCTCGGCCAATCTCGAATAGCATCCACCTTGGCCGGATCCACCGCCACTCCAGCAGCTGAAACAACATGACCCAGAAAAGCAACCTCCCGGAGCCAAAACTCACACTTTTTGAACTTAGCATACAGCTTCTTCTCTCGCAGAAGCTGTAGCACGGTCCTCAAGTGCTCCTCGTGCTCCAAATCACTCCGGGAGTAGATCAGAATATCATCTATAAACACCACCACAAACCGGTCCAAAAACGGCTGAAAAATCCTGTTCATCAAGTCCATGAATGCGGCAGGGGCATTTGTCAACCCGAAAGGCATCACAGTAAACTCATAATGCCCGTACCGCGATCTGAAAGCCGTCTTGGAGATGTCCTCGGCCCTCACCCTCAGCTGGTGGTAACCGGACTGCAGATCAATCTTCGAGAACACCGATGCTCCCTGTAACTGATCAAACAAATCATCAATCCGGGGGAGGGGATACTTGTTCCGGATGGTCACTTTGTTCAATTCCCTATAATCCACACACAACCGCAGTGACCCATCCTTCTTCTTCACAAACAACACAGGCGCTCCCCACGGAGAAACACTGGGTCTGATGAAGCCCCTATCCAAAAGATCCTGAAGCTGGGCTTTCAACTCCCTCAACTCAGCTGGCGCCATCCTATAGGGTGCCTTTGAGATTGGTGCAGTTCCAGGAACTACATCAATCACGAACTCAATCTCCCTCTCCGGCGGCATCGTCGTCAACTCTGGGGGAAACACATCTGGGAACTCTCGGACAATAGGGATATCCTCGAGTCCCAGTGCCGCCGTAGGCACCTCCACCACAGTGGCCAAAAAGGCAGTGCAACCCCTACTCATCATCCTCCTAGCTCTGGCCGAGGAAATGGTCGCTGCGAACAGCGTGCTCTGGCAGCCTCTGAAGATGAACTCCTCCTGTCCTGGCTCGCGAAGAGTCACCGTCCTCTCTCTGCAGTCGATAGTGGCGGAATACCGTGACAGCCAATCCATCCCTAGCACCAAGTCAAAATCCTGGAGCTGCTGCAAGACAAGCAAGTCTGCAGGCAAAATCCAAGGCCCCAACTGCACTGGGCAAGCCACACAACGCTCCTCGACATGCAAAATATGATCAGGAATCCGCACCTCTAATGCACAAGACAAGGACTCTACCTCTAGACCATGCAGGGATGCAAATGCTCGACTAATGAAAGAATGAGATGCTCCAGTGTCGAATAAAGTACGAGCCCGAATACCAAAGAGTAGAATAATACCTGCCACCACCTGGTCTGCCGCTGAAGAATCCGCCAACTGGGCGGCATACACCCGCCCGCTCGGTGCTGGAGGTCGAGAATCTGTAGGATAAGAGGTGGACGGCCTGCTCGCTGGAGCATAAGGCCGCTGAGCTGGTGGCCGCTGCTGCTGAGGGGGATATGGAGCCGACGCCGAAGAAGGTGCCGAAGAAGTAGCAAGGGGGCAAGTAGCTCGCACATGCCCTGGCTGTCCACAACGGAAGCATCGACCCCATCTCTGGTCACAAGTAATGGCGGCATGCTGACCTCCACAGAAAATACATCGGTCAGAAGATCGGGGCTGTCTCGGCTGCTGCTGCTGCTGTCTCGAGGACTGCTGCTGAGATCTCTGCTGCCTCTGCTGTGATCTCTGCTGCTGGTGCTGCTGCTGATGCTGCTGCGGTCTCTGGGGTCCACCAGGCCCTCTCCTCTCAGATCGCCCACGGCCATAAGACTGGGACTGCGGCGGCCGTGGCGGTCTCCATGAGCTGGCCTGTCCCCCGTCCTCTGGGGCTGGTCGCTTCCTGTCGGAACTCTGCGCGACCGCGGCCCTCCGTCTGGCCACCTCCTGATCGCCTCTCTCCACCCACTGTGCATGCTCTGCGGCTGCCTCCAGGGTCTGAAATCTCTGAGCATGCACAAGTGTGTAAATCTCTGGGCGAAGGCCTCCCTCGAACAACTCAACCTGGTGCGGACCGTCACGAGCGACGTAGGGCACACAGTTCAGCAACTTTTGAACTCCTGAAAATAGGCATGGGCCGGTCGATCGCCCTGCTGCAGATTCTTCAAATCGTCCTCCAACTTCTTCTTCACACTGGTAGAAAAATAGGTGTCCAACACCATCCGTCTGAACTCCTCCCAAGGTAACTGCCTGGTGATCCGGAACTCCAGTGGCTCAACTCGCTGCCACCAAAAATCAGCATCTCCGTCCAAACAGTGCACCGCCATGTGCACTCGGTACTTCGGGTCGATGAAGAAGTCCCGAAAAAGCTTCTCCATCGCAGAAAGCCAAATCCCAACAGCCCGGGGCTGAGCATCCCGCCCCGAGAATCTCGGTGGTCCCCGCTTAACAAACGCAGCGAGTTTGTCAGCAAAATCCCGCTCCTCCTCCGCAGTCAAAGGCTGAAATGCCGCAGGAGCCCCGCTACTCGAAGATGGCGCCGACGGCACAAAAGGTGCAACAAGAGGCACAGGGACCTCCGGAACAGCTGGGGGTGGTGCCTCCCTCTGAGCAAGCAGCTGCTCAATCCTCTGCTCCTGGCGGCGCTGACCCTCCGCCAACTGGGCCACCAAGGCCCTCAACTCAGTAAGCTCGGGTGGTGTAGGCTGCTCTGGCTCAACAGGGGGCGAAGGAACACCCCGAGGGAATCCGACGTCGTGGAGGCATCCTGCCACAAGAAACCAAACATCAGCAACAAAACCCCACACGACCCAATCTGGCGAAAGTCAAAAGACATCCCCCTATTTCTGTAACCTTATGTTGTCTGCAGCCAACATAATGGTTCAACAGAAATAGACTATGTCGATCACTCTTCACTCACAGGAAGAGTTAACATAAAAATCACCGACTTTCGCAACAAGTCACGCCACTCACGCCCTATAATCCTAGGGTCTGTCCAAAAGACTAGGGTTTCCTAAGTCCCAACTGACCTATCCCTAAGCTCTGATACCAACTTAATCTGTCACGCCCCGGGTGTAAACCAGAACCCGGGCCCGTCTACAGATCCGCCGTGCATGCGGTATTTCCCACATACACGAAGCGTCGGTAACCTGCTCAGATAAGAAATAATAATAAAAGAGCATAATAATCAGAGCTAAATAAAACTACTGTATCTCAGACAGATGCTGGAAGTAAAAGGTACAACAGTAAAATAAAATACAGATGTCTCTCCCAGCTCACAACTATAATACAAACAGCTGGCAGAAGCCAGTCCCCAAAAAGAAATACAAAAACACTGTCTGAGAAGTCCTGGTACCCAAAATCTCCAGCTACGACCCTCGGTGGCTCTCTATCTAGTCCGCAATTCGCTTACCTCGATCAGTTGCTGACGGCCCAGCAACTCCCACTGAGGACTCTGCAAAACAAGGGAAAGAAAGAAACAAGAAAAACAATGGGGGTCAGTACTACTATAAACAGTAGCCTCCCCTAGTGGGTAAAGCCTCAGCTCAGATATGCCCACCAGGTGATCAGAGGCGAAAAAGGGAAAGGAAAAGAAAGGAGATGCAGATAAATAAAGCAACTGATAAAGTGCTATCCCTAATATGCCTCTACATGACCAACCAATAAGGATGGAGAAAGTGATGCATCAGAATCAAGAAGCCTGTCATAATGACCCAATCTGACAGCCAGTGAACACTGGCACTGCCTGCTCTGCTGTCGAACTCAAGAAACCAGCATGGTGCCCGCGCTCACACCGTGGAAAGCAGCAAGGTGCCCGGCGCTCTGCACCGTGGAAAGCCTACTCCGGAGTGGCACTCGAGGGGAGCGACCCACACGAGTAAAATATCACTGTATCAAGCATCTCTGTAACCACTGTCTCATAATAGCAGGACTGGATCGAGACTCAAGAAGTGGGAACAACCCTCCACTAAAGATAGCCCGATCCCCAAAACACCCAATCTGATGCAATAGTACAATCCGGTCAACCACCCAAGATCCGTGGTCGCCGCAACACCCTGCCATAACCCAACCTGTCCCAAATCCCCAATACCTGACTACACTGTCCAACATACGCTCGAACCTGAGCGACTAAGCCGCAAGTATCAACAATGGAAGAAGAAAGAGCAAAAGCATGGTTTCTCCTAAGTCAAGTCCCAAAATAGTGTAGCAGTAAAAGATGACAATAATTATGTGACCAATTTAATCATGCAGTGTTCCAATATTTTGTCCAATTTCCAAGTATAAACAGTTTGAAGTGACATAAGCTAGGGTGACCGTCTCACATGAACAAACATCAGTTTTGCAGTCCTCTATTTCTATTTGTCTCCAAGTATACAGTTCCAGAATCAATAAGCGATTAAATCGAGTGATTAATCTAACAATAATTTATTAGAGATCTGATAACCAATAATCAATTTCCTAGAGCATGCAAGTCTACCAATCAACACATTTAGCATTGTCATAGCAAGGGTACTCTGATATTCCTAGTGGGCATACAAAGAGAGGAGTACAACAACCACCCACCTGAAGCGCAACTGTCAAAACTCGTACAGTCAGAAAATACCAAAATTCCAAATCCTCGCTCCCACAATTTCAGCACACCCGCAACACCTGGTACATCAAGAAATCCACTAATTACACTAGACTCCCAAATTCAGCACTAATAATCACATACAACCACGAATACCAAACTGTCAAATTATCACCTGCAGAAAATGTCCAGAAAATTCCAATAAAAATATCACGGCGATCCTTGCGTCGATAGCTTCGCAACGGTACCTTGCACGCCCAAATCCGAGTTCGGTAAGTCAAGATAAAAATTCGGCAAGAGGGCACTCTCATACAAAAATCTGTATTAAGGATGATTACTGTTCACAGAGAAATCATTAATTTCACCTCGAAAGAAAATTCACAAAAATCCAATAAAAATACGAGCGCGTTCCTTGCGATCCGTAGATGAAAAAGTTGTATAAGCTCGTTTCCGTCAGACGCTCGTGCGCAAAGATATGGCCGAAAATACTCCGCTGCTGTCAAGGAATTCCATACAGAAAAGGGGTCACTTGTTGCCTCGAAATCCGTGCCAAAACCTCGAAACGGGAAAGCGCGACCAAAACGAAAGATGAAGTCCTACCTCTTAGGAGTACTGGTGCAAGAATCACAGGAAAATGATGTCGGGGTAGCCCAGGGGAGCAAAAATACGATCGCTGCGCCGAAGAAGAACACTAGAAAGCAACGTCGCGCCGCACCGTAAAATGGGGAACCTCGGGATTCGTGCCTCCAAAATCTTGAAACTTGGCAGGGAGATCAAGGACAAAGAGATGAAAAACTTTGCTTGAAGGGTGCTCGGGCTGAAGAGGTCGGGTTGGGAGAAAAAGAAGAAAGAGAGAGAGCTCGGATTGGCTTTAATAGGCGACTGAAAAAAACAATTGGAAATACCCAACCATGTCCCCACTTTCGGGCGCGCAACCCATTTCGGGCGCGCACAGTGCGGCCCGGCCCAGCCTTCCGGGCGCGCACAGTGCGGCCCGGTCCACCGCGCCGCCCAGTCCACACTCCCTCGGACCCCGCTGCACCGGAGCACCAGCGCCCGCCAATGGTCGCGCGACACGTGGCCCGGCAAGCCGTGCACACGCACGCGCGCCGTGGACCGCGCACGTCGCGGCTGACACGGGGCGTACGGCCACCTGCCCGGTCACCATCTCAGCGGTTGCGTGCGACCGGGAGCACAGAACCGACCAAAAAGGCCTCGCCACGTGGCACCGCCGGGTGTGCGCGCGCGCCGCCGTGGACCGCGCGCTGCCCGCCCGCCATGGGCGCCTGCCCGCGCCCTGGCGCGCCGGCGCGCCGTCGCCTGCCGCCCCCCGAGGCCGCGCCGCCGACCTGTCGGCAGCCGCGGCGATCGCCCGGCGAAATGTTCCGGTGTGAACAGTACCCGCAAGCTCAAAAATGACAAGTAAATAGCCATCTTGACCGTTGCGCGCGCTGATTCCAAACAACGAGGTCCGTTGGCCAAATTCCGCCTCCAAAATTTGCCGGAGGCGCTCCCGCAAGCGCCGGAAAACTGC
>CM054947.1:19743909-19792212 GCA_029168755.2 Tillandsia fasciculata | reverse complement strand
CTCCATCATCAAGCTTTAGTTTCTCCTTGTTTTAGAGGTGTCCTGAAAAGTTTTGGTTAGTATCTTGTGTTAGACGGTTGGGTTTAAATATTGATGCTTTAGTGATGTTTTCTTAATTGCTTTTACTATTTTTGACAATGTACAATAAGATCAATTTTTTTTATTGCGGGTTTCACGGATTTGGTTGTTTCAATAAAATTTGGGGTCAGGCTGCATTGATCAAGCTGGCTTGTAGTTGGGTATGATTTATTGTTTTATGGATCTTTAACTTGTTATCTAGAATAGCTATTTTGTTAAAGTGAGTTTTGGTGCTGGAAGCAAACATTTGGTGGGGTATGAGGGTGACCCAGGCTAGGGAAGTCGAAGAGATGCCGTCGGATATCAAAATGTTAAAACCACTCTAGTAACACGAGTCTTTAGAGTAATAGGATGCCTCTCAATATTGTCTTGGAAATTAATATGGTGACGGTAAACGTGAAAATGAAATTTTTTGGGCAGGTTTTATTACTGATTTTCTTCCAAATTTCAAACATTTGTTATATGTGGTACTCACCACCTATACATGTTGCTATCATAGATGAACTGTACTGAAGGGATGTCCAAGTTTTTGATTGGCAGAAGAGGCGTAGAACTTAAAACGACTCTTTTTGCATTTAGCTCTATTAATTTTTTTTTTTTTCTTTTACAAATGATCCTAATAAATTTATATTTTTATAAAGAGCTCTCTTTCTGCTGCATGAGTGCTTAGGTGATATTTTTAAGTTGAACACGATAGTTCAATTACAATCATTGTGTTTAATTTAAAAATAGCAAAACTCTCATGGCTTGGGAGAGGGTCATATATGTAAATATAAATTTGCTAGGGTTATTTGTAATTTTTTGTTTTTTTTTTTTTGTTTATTTGAGTGGGCTAAATACATAAAAAGCCCCAACTTAAATTGAGTTTTGAGTGATTCCTTCTCCTATAATAGCTTTAACCTTTTCGATTTTCCTCCATCAGCTTTGCTTTGGTAGCGTAGCCCCTAACTTTTAAATGGCCCTCTGAATTTTTAATTTGATCAATTAGACCTCTCAACTTTATTAAATATAATTTAATTGATTCTTTCCTTCAAGCAGAGTTATTATTCCTTTCTTCTAGCAAAATTAATAATTAAATAGTTGTATCGGTGACATGTTTTACAAAAAATTTTGTAAAGCTTTAAAACATACCCACACCAATTTTTTTTCTTTTTTTCCTTTTTTCATGAATACAAATAAAGCATAAGGATTAAAGAATCAGCTGGATCATTTTTCAATTTTTATTTCGTTTTTCAAGCTTTAGAATAGAAATGACTGGTTCTAATATGTATTCAAGGTTCACGAGATCAAATGCAAAATATTTATTGACAATGGCTGTACAAGGAGTAGCTATTAAATTATTTGATAATGTTTAGGAATCTTGTTGCCAATAATCAGAAGTTCAGGGATCTATTTGCCAAATCTTTAATGATTTAGGATTAATTTTTTCCTAAAAAAAGTCAGCAGCAGCAATCGGGAGACTATTTTCCCCATGTAGATAAGGTATTAATGACTTGACTAGTAGTAATACCCATGTTTTAGTATTGCAAATATTTTTAATTTTAAATTAACTAATATATTAACAATATATAGAGTTTTTTTTTTTTTGTAGAGATTTAGAGCATTACGTAGAGAATGGTTAGTCAAGGTTTGTGATAACGACATCGATGCCGACGGGTTTACGCGGAAAAAACAAATACTGATATACAGTTCTCTATTGGCGTTGGATGTTAGTAGTCTAGACTCTAGAGAAGAGAAAAAAAAATAAAAAACAAAAAAGAAGGAATATGGAATCCAAATTTGACTTGGCTTCTTAAATAAGGAGTCGAGAGAGAGAGAGAAGAGATGTTGTTTTCGGTTGAAAGGAAAAGGATGGGGCATCCAATTCCTGCACGAATGGTTTGGTATTTGGCTCCCTTTCTATATGATTTGAAGTGGAATTAATTGGATTTAATTGTTGGTCCAAAAGCATGAGTTGAGGATTGAGGATCGGCGTGTAGGCTTTATCTGGTCAGGTACAATCTAGGGTGTTATCTGGTTGAGAATTGTGGTGTTATCTGGTTGAGAAATGTGTAGAATAGTTGGAGATATTTTGTACCCACTATTCCTTTTAAATGCAATAAAATTAGCAAACTATTTCTACTTGATACTAGATGGAGAATAATTTTTTTGAAGATTGGTGTAAATCTTATATCATTTTAATTTTTAGAGTTTATAAAAATTCAAATAAATTTTAGTAAAAAATAAAATAAAATAAAATTGATAAGGTTAGAGAGAGAAGAATCTTTCGATGTTAGAGTTTATAAAAATTCAAACAAATTTTAGTTAAAAAAAAAAAATGATAAAGCTAGAGAAAGAAGAATTTTTAAATGAGTGGGATGAATATCTCACACTGATCTAGAATTGTCTCATAGCATTGTTTCTTACCTATTCCAAATAGGTAAAAACATATGAAACTTGTTTCACCTACGATCTATTGTGATTTAGCTATTTAATTTTTTTAAAATTGTAATTTAGTTATCAAATATTTTAGTTCACTTAATTTCAGTTATTTAATAATTCTTTCACTACAAAATTTTATTGTGTTACTTATTTTTATTGGCTAAATTAGTATATTTCACCTAATTCATACAACTATACATAATTCTATTAAAAATAAGTAAAATTGTAAAAGTTTGGATTCACGAGTATTTTATTTGTCATATCTTCTTGATTACTTAAGAGACTCTAGTATTTGGTGGGCTATTTGGTTGAATGTATTCAAATATTTACAATGACATTTATATTTAGCCTTTAAAATAATTTTTCAGAATAAAATAAATTACTTGATAAGTAAATTTTGCTATTCTACTAAATTATAAATGCCAGAATTTTTTAAGAAACAAAAAAAAAAAAATCATACTTCTTATTTTGAGTCATATTTTTCATACCAAACAAGTTACTATTAGACAGTTACCGAACTAAGACTCTTAGTTAGTTAATTCACGAATAATTTATAAATTATTTGTGAATTATTAAGAATCTGAATTAAACGTGCCTAAACGTGTAAAGATTTAAAATAATTCATAAATTTTTGAACTAAAAAAATATTATTCACGAATTATTCGGGAATCCGGAAAAAATTCGGCATTCCCTCTCTCATTCTCCTTACTCTAAAAGAAAATATTTTTCTTATTCAAGAAGAAAAAAAAAAAAATTCTCCTCACTTTCTCTCAGCACCCCACTCCACCCCATCTTCTTTTCTCTGTTCTCACGCCCGCCTTCTTCCACCCCGCCACCATCGGATCGGAGGTCGAAACCTCCTGTGCCGTGTACGCTCGCCATCGGAACCCTCCTGCCGTGCCGCTCGTCATCTTTTTGTGTGGGATGTGATTTTGTAAATTTATAATTTTATAAATTTGTGTATTAATTCATAATTTGGATGAGAGTGAAATTAATATTTACTCTCAAATTTTTTTTTTTTTTCTTTCTATTCTTTCAATCATGATTTTTTTTTTTTATTATTGATAAGGAATCTTTTAATATTATGCATTTATTATTTTTTTTTATTTTTAAAAATTATAACAGTTTATGTTAATAGTATAATTTTTTTTAAAAAAAATTAATTTAATATTCGAATTATTGATCCGAATTTTTAATGAATGAACGTATAATTTTCGTATATCCGAATTATTAACGAATTCGTTGTTTAGCCGAATTTTTAACGAATTTAAAAATTATGATATAAATTTTATCCGTATTATATTTGTACCGAATTTTTGTCGAATTTAAATTAACTAACTACGGTGAAGACCCACAGTTGCTATGGTTTCTTAACATTTTTAAAATTATATAAAAATTTATTATTAAATTATTAAAAAAATTAAAATAATATAATTTTTAGGGGCTAAAATATTTTTTTAAGGAAAAAATAATATTGTCTTGTGGACTACGAAATGCTAATTTAATTAAGTCAAACGTATCATAATATTTGATTTACAAATTATATTAGATCTTAATACTTAATTTTTTGATATATCGTAATACTTGATTTGTAAATTGTATTAAATCCTAATATTTGATTTTTAAACATAATTCTTTGTAGATTTCTAAATTATTATTATTTTAATAGTAAAAATTATATATTTTTTTAAGAGAAAATTATTAAAAACACGAAAGCTAATGAGGAAAAAAATATTTATATATAATTTTTTTATTAATATTTTTTTAAAATTAATATATTTTGTATAATATATTTTTGATCTCCTAAAATTATAATGCTGGATAACTCATCCCAACGTTTAAATAGAGCAGTATTGAACAAGATGTTCATCTAGCCAAAAAAAAAAATCTTACCAAAGAAGCTTGCATTTTGTGATACATAAGATGTGAACAACTGACTAGAATAGTATACCATATTAAGTCTTTAAATTTTTTTAGAACGAAATAAATTAATTTATTAGTAAATATTTTATTCTATCAAAATTATGAATGTTAAATTTTTTCAAAAGCAAAAAATTAAAATTCTTGCTTTCGAATAAATTCTTTTTTTTTTTTTTTAACGAATAAATTATTATTGGATAACTGGTTCCACAATCACACAGGATCTAATTTAAGGAGATAAACGAACAACATACTAACGCATCTAAATAAAGGCTTAAAATTTGGGACAAAGTGAAATATACCATAATATCGTAAAAAAAAAAAAAAAAAGAAAAAAAAGCTAAAGTTTAAAGGGACCATTTAAAAAAGTTTATAGATGAGGGGGTCTACATACATTTTTAGCTCTATTATTTTAGTGGTGGGCCCATGATGTCTTCCAGAGGCCAGATGGGCTAACCTTTACAGCACAATACATACCCTGTTCTGACGACCACCTGATCACGATTGGACAGCTGTGGTTCATGGCTCCTCCAGTCTACAAGAGATAACATTTATACGGATAGGGTGAGAGTGAGAGTTACAGAGATAGATTAGGAGGGATAGAGAACACTTTGCTCCTCCTCCTCCTCCCCACCCTCCCTACTTGTATTGCTAGGGCTATAAACTTTCCGTACAACAGCCGGCAAAACAGTTTGGCTGTTTGAAAATGGGTTAGAATAGAGAATAGGAGGATATTCCTTTTGTTCTTTCAAACACATTTGAAATCAACCGGTATAGCTTGTTTCAGTACAACTATAATAAGTTGAAATTACTGTTCTCACTCTTTCCAACCATTCTTTTTTTTTTTTTCCTTAAATACCCTCTCACGTCTACCGAGGCACCCTCTTTCACTTCATTATTACATAATAAAGTTGAGGATAAAGAGATAATTTATCCCAACTAATACTCTTTATTCATCTTATTCATCATTATCACACCAAACACAAAATCTCTTATTCCTGAAATTATCCCAAACGTTTTTTTATACTAGTTCCGTACTTTATACTTATCCCTGGATTAGCTAGTTCTGTCTTAACCCGTTACCAAACGGACCGAGAGTGAGCTCGTCTCACCGATCACTCTCCCGTCTCCACCCACCAAACCAATAGTAACAATAAATAATCATACTCTCAACCTAATTAACATCCAAATACAATAATTATTACAAAACTACTGGATCACAAAATCAAGTAAATACACATTAATAAAAAAAAGTTTTTAAATAAGAAAAAAAAAATTCCCACAAGATGGATTAAAAAAAGGAAAAATGAAAACGGGCAAAAAATTCTTCAGAGAGACGCCATGCCGGAAGAAAATTTTAGAGGCAGGTGTTGACAGAACTCACTCCTTCCTATGATCCTATCATTGAATATCACTGGATCCAAATTTCATCATAGCATTAGTCACCAAATACTGCTTTTCTATGCTGTTGATGAATTTACAATCAAAATGAACAAGGAGTTAAATTGACGACATATCAGTAATTTATATGGGCAGCATCTTCGAGAGCTACGCATTTCCCCGACGACGGTGAAGAATTGCCTGTTTCACTCAGAACCGTCTAATAATATATATATATTTTTTCTTTTTTTTTTTTATTCTATCGGGTGATTGCTCGGATGTTAATCCATCCGGCCGAACTGCAGCTCGGTTAAGTTCGTTTCGGGTCCGGCTCACCGCAGTCGATGCGGAACGGACGGGCGGATCCTACAAGAAAGTCGTCGGCGCATCGGACGGGCAGTCGATTAGGGGGCGGTGCGCCAGGCGGAGGTGGCGATAAGCGGGCGTGTGTGCCAGCCGAGGGTGAGGCAACTTTCCCTCTCCTCGACCCGGAAGCCGCCGCCGCCGCCGCTGAAGAGGGCGAGGAGCGTGCTGGCCTGCTTGAACGCGTTGGACCCGATGGGAACCGGCTCGAACCCGGCCCGGCCCATCCGCCCCCGCCACTGCGCCAGCGTCTCGTGCCGCTCCGTCCGCTCCGCCCCCTCGCACCCCACCACGTTGGCAATCTCCCGCCCCACGTACGCCTCCGCCATCACCCGGTCCGACGCCCCCGGCTCGCCCGGACCGGACCCGGCCGATCCGCACCCCTCGAGCGAGTCGAACACGGTCGAGTAGTAGTGCAGCGCCTCCGTGAACCGGTCGAGGAACGAGCCGGCGTTGTGGTTCGCCTCTTGCTCCACCACAGTGAATACCCGGGGCCGCAGCGCGCGCACCGTCGCCAGCACCTTCTCCGCCGCCCCGGTCTGCGCCAGGACCTGGTGGAGCTCCAACACCGCGTTCACTGCCACCGCCTCCGCCTCCTCCGGCGCCGCTTCTTCCTTTTCCTCTTCCTCCTCCACCGCGGCGGCGGCGGAGGAGGAGGAGGAGGGTTTTTGGAGCGTGTAGGGGTCGAGGTCGGCGAGGGAGGCGGCGACGAGGGGGCGGTAGCGGAAGTGGACGCGCACGGCGTCGGCGAAGCGCGTGAGCTTTCGGCCGACCTCGCGGAGGGCGTCGCCGGACGCGGGGGGGCCGACGGCGGTGAGGCAGAACGAGGGGGCGCCGTCGGGGCGGAGGGCGAGGGCCTGGAGTAGGGCGGGCCACTGGAGGCCCTGCCTGACGCCCAAGTCGACGACGTGGACGCGGCGGCAGCCGGCAAAGGCCTCGAGGATGGCCTGGTTGGCGGTGAAGTGGGCGAACTTGAGGCAGGGGGAGGCCTCGTAGAAGTGAGCGTAGAGGAGGTCGGAGAAGAGAGAGGGGTCGGGCCGCGGCCGGCGGAGGTTGTAGACGCGGCGAGCGAGGGCTTCCGCGAAGTAGGCTGCGACCTTGCGCATGGCGCCGCCCTGCGACGCCGCGAGCACCGAGATCTCCTTCAGCAGCGCGTCCGCGGCGGCAAGGTTCTCCCGCTGCACCGCCTCCCCGCAAGCCAGAAGCGCGTGGACGAGCCGGATCCCGGCCTCCTGGCTGTTCACCACCACCACCGGCACCGGCACCGGCACCGCCTCCGCTCCTCTTCCCCCGCTGCCGAGGGACGACGCGGACGAGGGCGAGGGCGAAGAGGACGAAGACGACGAGGAGGAAGCGGCGGAGGCTCCGATCCGCATCCGTTTCCGATCCCTAGTGACCTCGGAGCACGGATCGGATCCGAATACAGCGGGATAGACCTCGGGAGCCGGGATCGGTTTCAGATCGCTCTCGGCGGCGGGGCCCGCGGAGGGTAGATCGATGTAGCGGTGGTGGTGCTCGGCGGTGGTGAGGATGGGTTGCGCAGGAGGAGGAGGAGGAGGAGGAGGAGAGTGGGGGAGAGGGGGAGGGGGAGCGTTGAGCTCGGAGATCATGGAATCGAGCCAGGATGAGAGATCGGAGGGGTTGTAGTGGACGACGTCGGAGGGGGGAAGATGGAGTTGGGAGAGCAGGAACCCGTCATCGGGGGCGGCGCAGCTTCCCATCGCCATGGCCATGTCCAATTGCTCCAGCTTCTGTGCCACGTCCGCCATGTCCGACGACCTCACCTTGTACCCCAGCGTCGCCAATAGCTCGTCCATCTCCTCCTCCTCCTTCGACTTCGCCTCCTCCATCATCGTCTTCTTCCCCTTCCCCATATCCACGGCATAGCCACTTCCTCCTCCTCCTCCTCCTCCTCCTCCTCCTCCTCCTCCGCCGTCGCCATAGGAGCTATCCTGGTGCTCCCTCTTCATCTCCGAGTAACAGCGATCGCTCCAATTCCTCCTCCTCTTCTTCTTCTTCTTCTTCTTCTTCTTCCACGTAGGGATAAAGGTGAACAGAAGTGATCGAGGAGAGTAGAGGTTATCGAGAGTGGAGGAGGCAATCGGGGGAAGAAGAAAAGGGTAATAAGAATGGCATGACGTAATCACAGAAAGGGCATCTCTCTCTTTCTTGTATTTTCTTCTCTCTACAAAATTCATCGCCCCGGTAAAAATCATACACACGCCAGCCTAAATTTAAATCAAAGGGAAAATAAAAAGTTATCCTCTACCACAAAGGAGGCTGACATGTGGTGCCCACATTTGCGGGCGCACTTTGTCAGCCTGATATATAAACTTCACATTGAAGAGATAAAACTTAAAAAAGGAGCCAAAGGAGAGTCGCTCACTACAAGCATGATAAAGACGTGTAGTTATATCATGTACAATATATACTTTAATAAACTAATTTTATTTTATTATTTTATTCAGCTTACAGTCTAATTAAGAATAATATGTTAATTTATATTTACATAACATGAAGTTTAAGGTAAGTAAATTTTATTAATTTATTAGAAAGTGTTAAAAAATTCTTAAATGGCAGAAATTTTTACTTTAATGTTTGGACTTAAATATTACGATAGACTCATAATACAAATTAAATAAAAAAATATTAAATTTAAGATATCTACTCAAATAATATGTTAAAAAATATAAAATAATCATTGTTATTTAATTTTTTTTTATATTATAAATTTTGATATTACATATCCTACAAAATAATAAAAGCTCTAATAAAAAATAATATTATATTAAAAAATATATTAAATAAAACTTTCTTTTTTATTTTTTATAAAGTTGATATTTTTACATTATTTTTGCTATTTAGAACAGTCTGCTTATATGCTATGTATGTGCATTAAAATAATAATAATAATAATAATAATAATAATAATAATTATTATTATTATTATCGCCAATTCCGTTCTCAAGCTTGAAAATTTTGACATGAGAAGGGTTGGGGGGAGAAAGTAAGCTGACCCGCAGGACACCTGGGCATCAATAAACGTGTAGAAGGTCCAATCAGTGGCTGGTGCGATTATTGAAGTCCACGTTTAACGCCGAGCCTAGTCCTTATCCCCAACTTGTGTGACGCAGCCACGTGCCTTGCCGGCTTTCACTGTTTCTTCTTTACGGCACCCACCGGATATTCGTATGTGCGTGTCAGCGTATGTAGGTTCTCTCTCGGGGTCCGCCCCACCGTGGTGACATGACGCAGATGCATACACGATCAATTAGAATGACAAGAATGCCCAGTCACTTGGCCCCACATGTCAGATGCACAGCCGTTATATATAAGCCCTACAGCAATGGAGAATAGTCCTTGTGTTGCAGCTGTACCGGAAATTTATGACTTTTATTATTTAGTTTTATTTTAATATTGAGTTATTTAATTTTTATTATTGAGCCCTTAGGTTCTGTTTGGCTCCTGAAACTAGGGGATAAGGATTTATCTCCCTAGTTATACTCAAATGATATAAGTTGAGGGTGGAAACAGTTGTTCCCACCCAAACAAAGTTGGAGGTGGGAACAGTTGTAACCCGCTAGGGATGGGAACAAGCTGTTCCCACCCCCAGGTGGTGGAGTTGTTCCATCTGCTATTTTTTTTATTTTTTAAATTAAAATTTTTTAAATTATAAGATATTTAAATTGATAAAATTTAAAATTTATTTTTTTTTTATTTTATAAATTTTAAAATTTTTAACTTATTTTTTAATAAATCTAAGAATATAATTTTATTATATTTTTTAAAAAATTTATTAATTTTAAAATTTTTAAATTTATGCAAATTTTTTTATAATTTTTTTTAAATTTATACTAATTTTAAAATTAAAATTTTTGCTTCTACTTTTATAATTTCTTGAGATAATTAAAATTTAAATTTTTAACATTTATAAATTTTTAAATTTTAAATTTTATAGTTTTTAAAATTTTTAACTTTAATTTTTAATAAATTTATCATATAATTTTAATAAATTATATAATAAATTTTTTTAATAAATTTTTTTTATATATAAGTAAAATATAAAATTTAATAATTTTTTTAATAAATATTTTAAATTAAATATTTAAAATCATATCAGTAAAATTTTTATCTTAAATTAAAATTTTAGTTCTCTTTATTCTTTTTATTCCTCTTTAACTTACCAAACATAAATTTTTTTTTTTATCCCCGGTACAACTCTTATATTCAACCAAACAGAAAATTATTTTAATTTCTGCTTGTACCTAAACTTATACCTATTTCAGGAATAACAAATTTTCGCTTATATCCGAACCAAACGCAACCTTAGTATTTACCAACTTTTTTTTAAATTAATTTTATTTATTTATTATGAACTTGAGGTGCATTTGGTTATACAGTGGACAAAAATTTTATTTTGTATTTTACATTTTTTTTTCTTTTTTTTTCCCTGTGTCCTTAAATTATGATGACAATCCATATTGAAGAAGTATGCAATTAGATTCTTTCTCGATAGTTATTGCCATCGTAATTTTATAATATTTAATAAAAATATGATAATATTTTAAATTATTTTGAATTTTTTAAAATATAAATTAATGTTTTTAGCCACTACATTACATGCTGAACCTAATAATTTAGATGGGGATATTAATGCCTATTCATGTTTGTTATATCAATACCAAAATATATAGATCTTTTGATTAAAGAAACTTAATCAAAATAACTAAAAAAAAAAAATAAAAACTGAATTCAAAATTAATTGATTAGGAATTGAAGTGAAAAAATAAAAATAAAAAAGATTAGGCATTAAAGATATAATTTACTCTAAATTTTGTAAGACACTGTTGAGACCAAATTTTTCACCACTTAAGGGAGCAACACGAGGCGAATACCGTGGGCTAAGAGCATCAGCCGATGAAAGGAAGGGTCAACCAAAGGAGGATCCGCGTCCCGATCCAGACCGATCTTAGTCGCGTGAGAATGCGGCACGCGATATATGCCATCAACTGAAGGCATCAGCCGATAGGAGAGGCAGCCGACGAAAAGATTATCGTCTCATCCAGAAACGATTTCGGCTAAAGAAGGATATCAAACCGTCCCGATCAAGGGACGAAGAAGGCGGGGTTAGAGTCAGCCTTCGACTGATTAAGCTAGAAAAGAAAGGCTCTAGAAAGGAAGGGTATGAGATTCGGAGCACGAATCTCGTAACTGACTCCGGAACGGTAAGCGGCGTCCAGCATTGGAAACCACCGAAGATTATGCTCCAGCGCGTTAACAAGGGGGTGAACCTGGACGAAAAAACGACTATTATCCTATTTGAGGAAGTTTCGACTCAAAAGGAAGTAGTTAAGGGTTTCATAGTGAATCCCCCCAAATCTCGCCGATTTTTGAAATCGGCGCCTATACACATGGTTTGGGGAGTGTATAAATTCTCGAACCATCGAAGAGAAAGGGATCCTACAACCTCGTAAGCCATGACCACCCCCATATTTTTCATATCTTTCATATCTGTATTTACCACATTTTCTAGGAGTAGGCTTACTTTTAATTTCTTCCCTTTCCTCCTTGTACCTCCCTTTTCAATCAATACAAAGTCTTAATCGGTTCCTTAGCCATATCAAATTATTGTTTGTACTATCTGGTTCGGCTACTCTAGGCCGGACTCAGCCTTTTTCTATCTCCACATCCCGATTCGGCTAATTTAAGCCGGACGGTCGCGAGAGCTTACTGAAAAGAACCTGGCCGAGCAGATATCTCCTCGGCCCGATCGCTTGATCCATTGGCATGCGGCGCATCACATTCCAGAGGGGCCAGTCGACGACCGATATTTTTCAGCACCAACAACTTTAGTGGCACGCCCGATGGGACGCTCAGGTAACTCTTACCTTCTCCTACCGTAGATATGTCAGAAACTCTCGAAACCAGCAGGAGGTCGGCACTACCGGACCCGACTATGTCGCAACTACTTGGGCAAATGGCCCGAATAATGAGATCTCTCAAGAGAATGCAACTGTCTCTCGAAAGGAGCGTCCAAGCCCAGGGCGTTGACATCACGGCCTCGGATGAGGGTATTTCTCGACTTAGGTAGTTCTTAGCCCGAAATGGACCGTGCTACGGAGGTCCATCGGGATCTCCACCAGCTCTACCACCGCCAGTGTCGACACAAACGATTATGACGACGCTAGCAACAATGGAGGTACAGCAGGTCGCGACCCCCCACAAAGGCACAACCGTTGGGGGCAATATAGCCGCAGGAGTTTTCATACCAGAGGGGAACGGGACCGATGAGGCAGAACATTGGCCATCAACAAGAAAACTACTAGGAGGTTCCTTTGCCTTCCCCACCGCCGTTCGTCCAGCCTCAGGCTGGGAGCAGGATCAGCAGGCAGGTCCTCTCGTAGGGACCTCTTTAACGACAAGCTGGCCAATATAGGCCGCCACCTCCACCAATACAGCCGGCGGTTTCGGTTCCACAAGCCGGGCTCGCCGAGACGGCTAGGGGTAGGAATGACAGGCAGGTCCCTTCGTTAGGATCGCCTCAGACTTAGGCCGGCCACTCTAGGCCGCCATCTCCACCGGCGCAACCGGCGGTCCCAACACTTTCCATGGGGTTCGTCGAAGTACAAGCCCATGTGGAGGAAGTCACCCACAACACCGCTTGTCCAGAAACCAAGCCAGCAATGCGACCAGTACAAAGGTCTCCACCTCGCGCAAGTGAACATGATCGGCCCCAAAGGAAAGGAGCCTATCCAGGTGCCCGAATCCCCTGCGAAAACGAAATCGGCCCGAAATATGTTTCGGCTTTGCATCCGTTGTAAGGCCGAAATGACGGAGGAAGATTAGGATGCCATCCTTGTAGGCGTACCGGAGGAGGCGAAGAAATGGTTCACGTTCACCAACTATGGTGAGGATGCGAACCATCACGACTACCGGCTAGTCCTAGGTGCGGCCGGAGGTTTAAACAAACAGTTTTTCGAAGAAGAAGAGCAAGACCTTACCACCCGGAGGGTTTTGTGAGAGTTATATGGTCGAGAGAGGCCGAGGCCGACCCTAGCCGGCCACGAGGGGCCACGGGCTCTACCGCAGCAGCAAGGCCTCCACAACTTCTTCGAGAAAAGCCGAGTCCAGGGGGCACCCCAAAGACCTTTCGACCAACAGGCCAAAGGGAGACTGGCGTTCGGACCTTCACAAAACCCGGAAGGGATCGGGCGCCACCAGAGGCTCGGACCGATAGGGACACAGAAGGGTCAAATTTGGCATTCTCGATGGGGATCGACACCACGGCTTTCTTACCGCAGAACGCTGGGAGGAGAAGAGATCTTCCTGCCTCGGGATGCGAACTTCCCTTGGCTTACCAGGGGAGAGGTGGAGACCTTAGGCATTCAGCTGACCCAAGGGCTCAGGATCCAGCCATGGCCCAAGCCATGGCGAAGGAGGGAGATCCTCAGGGTCCTGAGGAAGATGAATCCACTAGCAGAAGTGCCGGTGGGGCATTGGTTTACTCCAAGAGGACCGGCCCGGTGGCAAGGGCCGGTCATGTCAAAGACGCAGAAGCGTCGCATGCAGCGGATGGAGGCCGATGCCCGCAACAACGGCGTCAAGGCCCAATGGCCGTGGCCGAACCCGAGACGGGAACGACCCATGCATCGGCATCCAGTTGCGCCGATGCGGCATGACCTTGAAGCGGGAGTCTTTACCACACCGTTTCAAGGAAAGACACCGATAGTCCAATCGGTGGTGGTCAAGCCAACGGATGAAGCCGCTCGGTTGGAATTAGAAGCTCGTTTGAAGGCCTTAGAGGCCACTGCGAGGTGCAGCTGAGAAGCGCCGGAGGAGCGACAGGAAGCCGAGGAACCCGTCAAGCGGGCCCTCGGAAGGGTGGCCCGACATGAGAGGTGGCCGCTAAGGGATGATGGAGAAATCTTGACCACGTCTTCAGTCGAAACGGAGGTCGAAGAAAAGGAGGCGGAGACCGTTGCCATGACGGTCAATGAAGACCCGAACCAGACTACATTTGTCCGGGTGCCCAAAGAGGAAGGATAAGGAAAACCCCTCAGCGGGACCGGTCGGATAACGGCTGGTGGTGGACCCCCGGCCCAGATCAAGGGGCATATCGGGGGCCAAAAAGCGAGGTCGCAGCAGGGCCTCCCAAAAAAGGAGCCGGCACAATAAGCCGACGAAGAGATTGATTCCGTTGTTGCCCTATAGGCCAAAGACTCGACCGACAAGGCCGAAGGAGAAAGAATGAATCATTCTTAATCAGTCGAGTAGTTAAAGAAAGTGCTTACTACTTAGAGACTGTTATAAAGGATCGAAAAGCTATAAGCCGATTGAAGGGAAACATCTAAAACATTATCGTTGGTTATGGAAAGAAGTGGAGAAATGTAATACCCGCGGTTTTTCCTTCGAGTCGCTTTCAATGTGTGTGCGATTTTGCGTATTCTTCTCTTTCATGGACTTTATCGATTTTGGTTTTATGCTGTAGAGTTCGTTAAACGGAGAATAGCGATGCGAACGGCTCGAAAATTCGACGAACGGATCTCCTGTAATGATTTTTCAAAGTTAATGGGTAGAAAATAATTTTTAAATACCCATTAATAATTATTGGTGCTTTAAAATTTGTGCCGATGTAGGAGAGATTTTTCATAGATCTTGGCATGCAAATCGAGAAAATTGTTACAAAAAGATGGAATTTGTTACAAAAGATTTGGTTGTTACAAAAAGATGGAATTTGTTACAAAAAAATTCGGTTTGTTAAAATCGGTTATTATTATTACTATCTCTCTCATAAATATTAGGGGAACCGGTGATCGGTTTCACATTAAATATTAGAGATTAGAAACAAGAAAACCTTGTCTTTCCACCGTTAGAAAAGAAAGAGAGAATCTTGTCTTCTTCCTCGTTGTGCGCGCCGAAGATCGAGAACGGAACCGCCATCATCATCGGAGACCGGAGGAGGAAGCACCGTTACCGTCGGAGATTGGAGATCGGAAAGCGGATCCGGGCATCGCATCGTCGTCCCCATCGGCAAAGAGGTTGGATCTTGACTTTTCGTTAATATTCGTGTTGTTTTCGTGTGGGTTTCGTATTTTTCTTTGAGTGTTTGGGAAATTCCGTAGGAGCATGGAGGTTTAAACGGGAGGCCACCGCTGCCGTCGGTTTAGACGGGAGGCCGCCTCCGCCGTTGGGTTAAAACGGGAGGCTGCCGCCGTCGTTGTGTTAAACGGGAGGCCGCCGCCGCCGTTACCTTGTTTGCGAGGTCACTGCCGCATTTGCCATGGTCGCAGGGGTCACCGCCGGAGCCGAGGAGAGCAAAGAGGTAAAGGGGAAAAAAAAAAAGGTGTGAGGACCCGAATCCCCACTTATGGATTTATTGATGGATTAGTGGCTTCTGGGAGTGTTTGTGCGCGTGTCGGGCCCAAGAAATAGATTCCTGGTGTAAATGGGAGCAAGATTGCTTAACAGGAGGCCCATATTGGGTGATTGAGGTTTTTGCGCGCGTATTAGAACCAAGGAATTGACCCAGCACGAAAAATGGATCAAGTTCACTTTTCCGGAAATTTTCGACAAATTTTAGAAGTGGAATTGGGCCAAACGGACAGCGGATTTGGATTCAGCGTGCGAAAATGATCGAAATAGGCTATTTACTTGTATTTTTCGGAGCCCGGATGACCCGGCACGGATTTCGAGGCTGTGGGTACTGTTCCGGCGCCGGCGGGCGGCGGCGGGCAGCGGCAGAGCGCGGCGGCGCAGGCTCGGGCAGGCGGCGGAGCGGCCGCGGGCAGGCGCGCGGGGGCCCGGGCAGGCGCGCGGTCCACGGGGCCGGCGTGCACCGTGGGGCAGGACACGTGGCACCTCGTGAGTGGCGGGCTCTTGAGGCGCGGTCCACGGATTGGCGCGGGTGTACGGTGGACCGAGGGGTGGCCACGTGGCGGCTCGTGGTTGGCGGGTCCTTGTGCGCGCGGTTCACGCAGCGGCGGGGCAGGTGTCCGTACCGACAGCGCGGTCGGGGGCGACGTGGCGGCGCCACGTGGCGCCCCGCGATTGGCCGGGTGCAGCTGCCCCACGCCTGCGTGTCGGGACACGCGGCGCCGCGCGGTTCGCAGGCGCGCGTGCGCCGGGCGTGGGGAAAGCTGCAGGGACACGTGGCTGCTCCGGAGCAATCCGGGCGTGCACAGTGTTGGGCCGGGCCCAACACTGTAGCAGCCCGGATGCCCCGGGCGCCCGGTTTTGGGCCCAAAAGTCCAAATTCTGGATTTTCTCGGGCTGGGCCTATTTATTCCCTCTTTCACCTCTTGTGTGAGGCTTTTCCCGAGCTCCCCTGCCCTTGGACCCTTCAGTAAAGTTGGAGATCTTCCTGTCGCGCATCTTTTGGCGGAGGCCTATAATTTTTGGAAGCCGCGGCGTCGACGACTTCGGCATCGTAGCACAGAGCGACGATCTTTCATCGGAGGCCCGTTATCGTCGCAGTTCGGTATGAGAGGTCCACAGAGCTACTCCGTCAGTATTTTTGGACGATTTTCGCAGTGTCGCATTCACGAGAGGTACGCCTTCGATTTTCGTGTTGATCGTCTTGCTTTATTCTGAGTTCGTGGCATGGTTTTCGAGACATTTCTAAGCCACTGTTTTGCTAGTGGAGTTTATGGATAGCAGCCCCTTGCCGGAATTTTATCTCCGCACTCGAGCGTCGGATCGAGACGAGCCTGTACACTTTTTGTATCTACTCGTCGCGAGGATTACCGTCGTATTTTTCTAGGATTTTTCTGAGGCTTTCCCGAAGGTATACTATTTCCCCTTTTACTGTGCAGATTATTACAGTTGTGTGATTGTGAAGTTTTGCGCACCCTGTGTTGTGGAATTTGTAACTCGGCCTACGGGGCTCGGATTTGGACGTGCAGGTACCCGTTTCGAAGGTCTCGACGCGAGGATCACAACAGTATTTTTATTGGATTTTTTGGAGCATTGTTTACTGGTGAAAAATGTACATCTTTGGGACTGTTCTAGCAGATTGGTTGTATTTGGGTTTTTGGTGGAATAAAGTGTAATCTTGGACTTTTTGTTGTACCCAGGGGTATTTGCGGGTGTTTGTGAACCTGTTGGTGTTGAGGATTATTGGAGAGGTTGTTGCTCCTGGTGTTTTCAGCTATGGAACCTCGGACAGTTAGCGTTCTCAGGTGGGTGGCCCTGTCTCCAAGATTGATGGACTGTGCATTAAAATCTGCTATTGTAGGACTATGCATGATAGTGAAATTCTTGTGTAGCATGCTAGATTGTAGGAATTGCTATTCCTTGTATTATCTGACGATCTTGTCATCACCTTGCTTTCTATCGTCTGTAAAGTTATTGCTATCTTGGAACTTGACCTAGCACCCTCGTCATATGCTGCATGTGTAACCAGACCAGTAGAAAAACTCCAACTTGGGCTAGGTTTATTCTACTTTAGACATCCACACTTTTTATTCCTTCCTGGACATAGTGTTTATGAGGACCCGAATCCCCACTTAAGGGTTTATTGGTGGTTTAGTGGCTTCTGGGAGTGTTTGTGCGTGTGTCGGGCCCAAGAAATGGATTCATGGTGTACTTGGGAGCAAGATTGCCTAACAGGAGGCCCATATCGGGTGATTGAGGTTTCTGCGCGCGTATTGGAGCTAAGAAATTGACCCGGCACGAAAAATGGATCAAGTTTACTCTTTCGGGAATTTTCGACAAATTTTAGAAGTGGAATTTGGCCGAACGGACATCGGATTTGGATTCAGCACGCGAAAACGAGCGGAATGGACTATTTACTTGTATTTTTCGGAGTCCGGATGCGAAAACACGCATTTCGAGGTCTTGGAGCACTGTTCCGGCAGCCGGAGAGGTTTCGGCGGCCGGAGAGGCGCCGGCGGCGGCGGAGTGCGGCGGCTGGCGGCGGCGGAGGCGCGCCGTCCACCGCGGAGGCGTGCACCCGGGCGCTGGCCACGTGGCGGCTCCCGGTTGGCGGGCGCAGTGGGCGTGGTCCACAGGAATGGCGCGGGTGCATGGTGGACCGGGGGTGGACACGTGGCAGATCGTGGTTGGTGCGGTGTTGTGCGCGCGGTCCACGGTGCGGGGAGTGGTTGCCTCGGGCTGCGTGCCCGACAGGCGCGCGTGGGCGCGGCGTGGGCGCGCTGACCTGCGGTTCCCGCTCGAGGGCGCCACGCGTCGTCGCCGGCTTCAGCCACGTGGCGCAACGCCGTTGGCCCGAAAAGCTGTCCGCTGTTCGGGTGGCTACGTGGCGGCCTGTGGCGATTTCGGGCGCGCACAGTAACGGGCCGGGCCCGTTACTGTAGCAGCCCGAAATGTTTCGGGCGCCCGAATTGGGCCGAAAAATCCATATGGTTGCTTTTTTTCGGGCTGAGCCTATAAATAGGCTGATGGCTTGGGCTTTTTGCCCCTTTTCCCGACCTCCCCTGCCTTTGGACCCTTTAGCAAAGTTGGAGATCTTCGTGTTACGCATCTTCTGGCAAAGGCCCGAAATTTTTGGAAGCCGCAGCGTCGACGTTTTCGGCATCGTAGGGCGGAGCGACGATTTTCTGTTGGAGGCCCGTTATCGCCGCATTTCGGTCTGAGAGGTCCACGGAGCTACTCCGATATTATTTTTGGACGATTTCTGCGGCGTTGGATTCACGAGAGGTACGTCTTCGACTTTCATGTTGATCATCTTGTTGGATTCAGAGGTTATGGCATGGTTTTCGAGACATTTCTATGCCGCTGTTTTGTTGGTGGAGTTTTTGGACAGCATCCTCTTGTCGGAATTTTATCTCCGCACTTGAGCGTCGGATCAAGACGAGACTGTACACTTTTTGCATCTACTCGTTGCGAGGATTATCATCGTATTTTTCTTGGATTTTTCTGAGACCTTACCGGAGGTATACTATTCCCTTTCTATCTGTGCAAGAGTTTACAGTTGTGTGGTTGTGATTGTTTGCGCGCCGGTACTGTGGAATTTGTAACTCGGCCTACGGGGCTCGGTTTTGGACGTGCAGGTTGTTGGGTTATAAGTAATTGGATCTAAATAGGAGAAAAAACACCTAGAGGGGGGTGAATAGGTGTAAACAATAAACACTCAAAAATCGTTGCGCTATAAAACCCAATGCGGAAAAATAAATGAACACGCAAGATTTTTACGTGGAAAAACTCCAAACCGGAGTAAAAAACCACGGGACCGATAACACGGCGAAATCCACTAGAATTGAAACACGTACAAGGTGATATAACGTACTCACAGACGACTCAACCTCTTACCATACGCTCCTAGTAGATCTTCTCCGCTCGCTCCACGACGCTTCTCGAATCCACGATCCACGCCCAACGCTGAGTCCACAGCGTCCAACGTCGAGTCCACGACGTCCGACCGAATCCACGGTCTTCACCCAATACTACGCTTCGAATCCACGAACGTAGTTGCACCTTGAATCCACAAGGCCACGCGAGTCCACGCGCCGATTTAGGGTAAATCGTTGTTTGTTTTGGGTGGTGATGATCCGCCGAATACTTAGATTAGAAATAGATCGGAAATACCATCTAAGTATTCATTGATTTGATTCTACTCAAAATGTGAGTATGGAAAACCTAGAATCAAATCAATCAATATAGATGAAGAAACATAGAATAAATTCTATTGATTTCCTTTCTTCTCTATATGTGGATTTTTTCTTTTCGGCTATCTTTTTCTATTTGTGCCGATCAATGTGGATGCCCTAGAAAATGAATACAGGGCCTATTTATAGGTTAGAAACCATTGGAAGAAGATAGGGATCAAAAACTGCCTTTTCTGGAGATTTTACGCACGGCGATCCGGATTGGAATTGCACGATCCGGATCGCAGAAGCAAGAAAGACGATTTCCAGAAAAATGCAAGTTCGGGATCCGGATCGAAGTCCCCGATCCGGATCGTTCATACAGTTTCACCAAACATCATGTTCGGGATCCGGATTGTGATTCCTGATCCGGATCGTGCAAGTGAAAAGGCAAAACCAGTGTTCGGGATCCGGATCATGAAATGCTGCGATCCGGATTGAAACATTGTATGAACGAACACCCTTCGGGATCCGGATTGCCGAGCCCGATCCGGATCCTGAACATGTCCCATGTCCAGTTTTTGATGTTTATGCAATAAAACATTCTTCCAGGTGTTTCTACACTACAAGAAGTATTCGGATCACCAAAAATCTTTAGTTAAACATACCTGATCCTTTTGAATTCTTCTTTCTTGAGATTGAGGTATATGATCCAAAGTTCTTTCATCTTCAATCTTCAAGACTTAATACTTTCACGAAATACGCCAACTCAAATTCCGTAACAATCTCCCCCTTTGGCGGTTTCGTGACAAAACACAAATCCACAAAAGAAAATTCAAAAAGATATTTTTGTTGCTATCACCATACAACAAAAATTTACAATGGAGATCCAAAAATTAGAAACATGAGATAAACTCCTAAAACAGACTCTAGACTTAGACATCTGTACTCTCTGCACAAATAAAGCATTCTTGACAAACAAAAGCGTTAGATACCTCAAGAATTGAAACATACAAAACCAAGTACAGAGATAGAGTTTATTCTCATCATGACATTTGAAGAATTCAGATATGTAAGAGAATCATAGTTAAAAACCAACATATCTTCTAGGCATTCAAGAACCAAATGTCACAAACTGTTAGTCCAACATCAACTTGTTAGTCATATTACATGCCCAAATAGTTAGTCGAATAGTTAGTAGGGACATGCAACCAATCAACAAAAGAAAAACCAAACCAAAGTTGAAGTTGAGATCATACTTACCTTGATATTCACAATGTTCATACATTTTCGTCATTTGTTCAAGTTGCATTGTCCAAGTTCTCTCTTAAACTCTCTCCCCCTTTTTGTCACAAATAAAGCCAAAAACGTAGCAAAAGCTACAAAATATAAGGAGAGTTAAAAAGTTCTATTAATATGCACAACCTGAGAACTAAACTACAAGTTAGAACAAAAACTAAGTCCTAAAAATCCTGCACAAAAAGAAAAGAGAAAGATAAATCAGTCAAAAAGTGATCATTCATCAGAATCCGAGGCTTCAGAGCTTGTGCAACCCATTTTATAGAACATCTTCTTTACCCGCTTGGTCATTGAATTGACCCTTTTGGTTATGGTAATATGAGCTGCTGTGACGATTTCAAGCTCATTCGAAATTCTTTGTTGCTCCCTCAAAATTTGTTCTTGCTTAACAGATAGGCGCTGTTGTTCCTTGATAATTGATGTTAGTGATGCTTCATCATCTGTGCCAGGTGCTTGTCGAGATGGTGATGCAGCAGTGCTTGTACCGGGCTTCGTTCCAGATGCAGGAGCTGGAGTGACATGTGGCAACTTATGGAGGGATTTGACAATGGTAGACTCATCTATCATGCTCAGACATTGATGATAAGTTGTTGAAGTTATGTCAACCTGAAATTTCTTTAAAATACTCATTATAATCAATGGAAATGGAATTCTCTCAGTGGGATGAGGATGCTCAACATATTGTTGGGTTTAGGTTAATAAGGATCTAAATAGGGGAAAAAACACCTAGAGGGGGGTGAATAGGTGTAAACAATAAACACTCAAAAAATCATTGCGCAAATAAACCCAATGCGGAAAAATAAAAGAACACGCAAGATTTTTACGTGGAAAAACTCCAAACCGGAGTAAAAAACCACGGGACCGATAACACGGCGAAATCCACTAGAATTAACACACATACAAGGTGATATAGCGTACTCACTGACGACTCAACCTCTTACCATACGCTCCTAGTAGATCTTCTCCGCTCGCTCCACGACGCTTCTCGAATCCACGATCCGCGCCCAACGCTGAATCCACAGCGTCCAACGTCGAGTCCACGACGTCCAACCGAATCCACGGTCTTCACCCAATGGCACGCTTCGAATCCACGAACGTACCTCGCTCCGAATCCACGAGAGCGGTTGCACCTTGAATCCACAAGGCCACGCGAGTCCACGCGCCGATTTTGGGGTAAATCGTTGTTTGTTTGGGTGGTGATGATCCGCCGAATACTTAGATTAAAGATAGATCGGAAATACCATCTAAGTATTCATTGATTTGATTCTACTCAAAATGTGAGTATGGAAAACCTAGAATCAAATCAATCAATATAGATGAAGAACCATTGAATAGATCTAATGATTTCCGTTCTTCTCTATATATGTGGATCTAAGGCCGTATAAAATGATATTTGAAAATGACGGCTCTGTTTTGATTGACCCTAGAAAAATGACCATAGGGTTTATTTATAGGTTAGAAACCCTAGGAAGAATATACGGATCAAAAACAAACTTTTCTGGAAAGTTTTACCGACGGCGATCCGGATTGAATTTTGGCGATCCGGATTGCGGAAGCACAAAAGACGGTTTCCAGAAAATTCAATGTTCGGGATCCGGATCGTAGTCCACGATCCGGATCGTTCATACAGTTTTACCAAAACACAATGTTCGGGATCCGGATTGCAATTCATGATCCGGATCGTTCAAGCAAATAGGTAAAACTTATGTTCGGGATCCGGATCATGGAATGCTACGATCCGGATTGAACCAGTGTATGAACGAACACCCTTCGGGATCCGGATTGCAATTTCTGATCCGGATCCTGAACATGTCCCATGTCCAGTTTTTGATGTTTAAGCAATTAAAACCTCTTCCAGGTGTTTCTACACTATAAGAAGTATTCGGATCATCAAGAAATCTTTAGTTAAACGTACCTGATCCTTTTGAATTCTTCTTTCTTGAGATTGAGGTATACGATCCAAAGTTTCTTCATCTTCAATCTTCAAGACTTAATACATTCACGAAATACGCCAACTCAAATTCCGTAACAATCTCCCCCTTTGGCGGTTTCGTGACAAAACACAAATCCACAAAAGAAAATTCAAAAAGGATATTTTTGTTGCTATCACCATACAACAAAAATTTACAAAAGAGTTCCAGAAATTAAATACATGAGATAAACTCCTAGAACAGACTCTAGACTTAGACATCTGTAATCTCTGCACACAGAAAGCATTCTTGACAAACAAAATCGTTAGATACCTCAAGAATTGAAACATTCAAAAACAACTACAGAGATAGAGTTTCTCTCATCATGACATTTGAAAAATTCAGATATGCAAGAGAATCATAGTTAAAACCAACATATCTTCTAAGCAGTCAAAAACCAAATGTCAAAGTATGTTAGTCCAACATCAACTTGTTAGTCATATTACATGCCCAAATAGTTAGTCGAATAGTTAGTATAGAAGCATGTCACTAATCACAAGGAAAAAAAAGTTGAGTTGAGGTCATACTTACCTTACTTAGTCATTGATATTCACAATCATTGTTCAAAGTTCTTTGCAAACAGTTCAAGGTCTTCTCTCCAACTCTCTCCCCCTTTTTGTCACAAAATACGCCAAATAATTACAGAACAGAGGGAGTTAAAAAAAATATTGAAAAAAAAACTGCAGAAAACAAACGTCAAAGAGAAAATCCTGCAAAGGTAGAACAAACATGGGTTAAAGCTCTACTCCTGAGAGTCGGAGTCATCAGATGTTGTGCATCCCATTTTTGCGAACAGCTTCTTCACCAGCTTCTTCACGGATGAGACTGACTTAGCCAAAGTAACCTGAGAAGCTGTGAGGATTTCCATCTCATTTTTCATGACGTGAAGATCGCCTCTCATTTCAGTGAATTCAGCGGACATACGTTCCTGTTCATTCGAAAGCCGCTGTTGTTCTTTAAATATAGAGGTGACCGAGGCATCATCGTCAGAGGTGGATGGAGGTGCCTTCTGTGGAGGAGGAACTGGGGCTGTGGAAGAAGTTGCTTGTGGTCGAGCTCGTTGTCGAAGTGGAGGAGAAGGGGGATCATCCTGCTTTGTTGACAGAGACTTGACGATGGTTGTCTCATTGATTGTCCCCAAACTATACAAGTAAGAACTAGCACTTGTATCCACTTTAAACTTCTTAAGGATGCGCATGATGATCATCGGGTATGGTAGTCGCTCTGTGGGGTGAGAGTGTTCGACATACCGTGACATCCTATTCCAGATGAGATAGGAAATGTTCAAGTTCGCTCCCATCAGTGCAGTCGGGTTGTCAAGAAGATAGAGAAAAAGCATTCTATCCCATCGGAGGACTTTTGTGTTCATGTTGGGAAGAATGTTGTAGCAAAATGAAGTTTAAGTACTTGTACTCCTTCTTGAGTTCCTTGGAGAAAACTGAATTTCCGGTAGACAGAGTATCTGGAATGCAGATTCCATCAACCACAACTCTCCACGAGTTTTCGTTGAAGCTTTGAGTCTTGAGGTAATGAAGACCATCAGATCTTGCTTTCATATTAAGTACCTCCCCAATCAGTTGAGGGGTGACTTTGATTTTGATGCCTTTAACCAAAGTGTGAAATTCTCGATGTCCGTCAGCATTGTCAGTGAGACTTGTAGCGTTCTGATAAAACATGCGAACTGAATGTGGACAATATCCAGTTTTTTCAGGAAAGTTGCAGATTGGACCGAGACCCGCTTGATTGAATAACCTTCCAAACGCTGCAGAGCGTTCCATCATTGGTTTGACATTGACATGCCTCTCACCAATGCATTCTCTTTTCTCAAAATCCTTGATTCTAGTAGAGCTAACAAATTCCTGAGGAGGAGGCTGACTGGCTATAGGTTCGTTGATCGAAATGCCCTGAGCACTGCTTCTTTTCCTTGCACCGGTTTTCATCCTTTTTCCAGTAGGTTCCATTGGTGCTTTCCCTTTCTCAGCTGCTGTAGGAGGAGGCTTGGTCTTAGGGGCTTCAGCAAGAGCCTTCCCTTTTGAGACAGTAGAGACAGGTGCTTCAATTTCAATGTTGTCCCAATCGATCGACTCTGTTTCAGATTCAGTGTCTGTGGTGATCCGGATCTTTGCAGAGCTTCTACAGAGTGACCAGCAGCTTCCAGAAGCCCACGCGGCTTGTCGGCGGTGTTCGTGCGCCAATTTGGACACAAGTGATGGACTCGGGGCATAAATTGGATCACTTGGGTAACCGGAAGATCCCGTCGGATGTTTAGAAGTGTTTTCGCGCAAATCGGATATCAAATTTGGACTCGGCGCGAAATTCGGATTGAAAATACCTTTCCGGGAGCCTCCGGCAATTTATAGGATTGGAATTTGGCGAAACGGACGGCGGATTTGGATTCAGCGCGCGAAAACGGTCAAGATGGGCTATTCACTTGAATTTTTCGGAGCTTGCTACAGTGATTTTACTGTTCACGGCCGGAACAGTAGCTCCGGCGATCGCCGGCGGCAGGCGGCGGCGGCGGGCAGCGCCGGCGGGCGGCGGCGCGGCCTCGGGCAGGCGGCACAGCGGCGGCGCGCGGGCAGGCGGCCGGTCCACGCGGCCGAGCGTGCACCGTGGCGGTGCCACGTGGCGGATGGCGGTTGGGCGGCTCACAGCGCGCGGTCTATGGAGTTTCTCGGGTGCACGGTGGACCGACAGGGTGACACGTGGCGTTACGTGATTGGCTCGGTGTTGTGCTCCCGGCCCACGCAAGCGGTGTAGCAGGTGCCGTACGCGGAGCAGGTGTACGCGTCGTGCGGGGTGCGCGGTTCACGGCCGGTGCACGGTGGAAGGGGCCACGTGGCGCGTCACGGTTGGAGGGTTCTTGTGCTCCGGGCGCAGCGAAGTTTCTGGGGCATTTTTGTATTGGATTTCCCTTAAGTGCATTCCGAGAGCTCTTCTAGGCTAAATTTCGACCCCTTCGAGGCCTCAGCTCGAAGGGGAGGTGAGAGGGAGTTTTCTTCTCCTTCAAGTGTAGATTAATCCTACCAAGTTTCAGGATTTTAGGAGGCACGAATCCCGAGGTTCCCCATTTTGCGGCGCGGCGCGACGTTGCATTTTCTGTGTTCCTCTTCAGCGCAGCGACGGTGTTTTAGCTCTCCTGGTCTAACCCGAGCTCCTTCTTCTGTGATTCTTGCGCCGAAAGACTCCTAAGAGGTAGGGCTTCAACTTTGATTTTGATCACTCATTCTGATTTTGCCTCTTTGGCTCGGATCCCGAGGTAACAATGGTCCCCCTTTTCTGTGAGAGATTTTGGGACAGCAGTGGATTGGGGAGGCGATATCTTTGCGCACGAGCGTCAGATGGGAACGAGCTTATACAACTTTTTCATCTACGGATCGCAAGGAACGCGCTCGTATTTTTATTGGATTTTTGTGAATTTTATTTCGAGGTGATAATTACTGTTTTCTCAGTGTACAGTGCGCAGTCTTTTTCCACAGTTTGTTGTTTGGATCACCACCTTGCCGGATTTTTATCTTGATGTACAGAACTCAGATTTGGGCGTGCAAGGTACCGTTGCGAAGCTATCGACGCAAGGATCGCCGTGATATTTTTCTTGGATTTTCGTGGGCACTTTCTGCAGGTGATAATTTAACAGTTTCGGGACTGTTGTTGTATGGGATTATAAGTGCAATAATTGGGTGCCTATGTGTAATTAGTGGACTTTACTTTGTATCAGGAATATTACGGGTGTGCTAAATTGTGGGAGCAAGGATCTGAAGTTTTCGGTATTTTCAGCTGTACGGATTTGGACAGTTGCACTTCAGGTGGGTGGTTGCTTTATCCCTCTTTTCTGACTTACCCACTAGGAGTATTAGAGAGATCCTTCTTGGACATCCATGATTGATAATTGTAATTGGGACTTGCATGCTTGTGGATATTTGATAGTGGTTGGGACTTATACATGTTGGTATGGATGGAATGTTAGCGTTAACCTTGCATGTGGATTGGATTATCTATTATGGACTATATGATTATCCTGTTAGTGGTTGGTACTATTTGAGGATTTTATGACATGCATAGGTGGATAGTGATGCTTTATTATGGAACATGGATTATAGACATGTGTGGTTGGATAATGTTTTAGCATGATGGTTATATCTGTGCGGAGCTATTAATTGTTACACATGTGGAACCACTATTGGACATCTTTTCTTTATTTCCTTGAGAACACTTGCATGCTTGTTTGGACATCTAGATAGGCCATCTTTTATCGCTACACTTTCATGCTGGAACTTGACTTAGGAGAAACCTTGTTTGCTTCTTTTCTCCTTTTCGTTAGTCAGGTGGTTCTTGTTGCTCGGGTTTGAGCAGGGGTTTGGGATAGTGTAGCCGGGGCCTGGATTATGGATTATGGGTTTTGGCGGCGACCGCGGATATTGGGCGGTTGACCGGATGTCGGTCATAGGACATCGGTGATAGGGCATGATTATGGACTACGGGGTTCTGTGGCAACCGCGGAGAGTAGGCGGTTGACCAGATGTCGGATGTGGGTCATGATCGTGATTGTGGGTTGTTCCGGCGACCGCGGATAGTAGGCGGTTGACCGGAGGTCGGTTGTGAGACCTGGTCGTGGATTTTGGGGTATTGCGGCAATCGCGGATATTGGGCGATTGACCGGATGGTTACTTTTGCATCTGATTGGGAATCAGTTTTCTTTTAGTGGAAGGTTGTGTTCCACTGGGGCTTTTTAGTTGTGATCCAGTCCTGCTTGTATCACACCGGCGCGGTTATTGCCCGGTGATCTTTTATTACACCGGGGCGGTTATTGCCCGGTGATGCTTTCCTCGTGTGGGTCGCTCCCCTCGAGTTCCCCTCCGGAGGCCGGGGTCGGACAGTTATTGACGGTTTTGCTATCACATCGGCGCGGCTTTTTGGCCCGATGGTGAGGGCGGCAGCAGGAGTTTTGCTATCACATCGGCGCGGCTTTCTTGCCCGATGATGAGGGCGGTACAGATTGGGTTCATCTGGGACGGTGGGTTTTTGTTTCTTGGTTATTCCAGTCTAGGACTGCATTTTAGAGGCATAGTAGTGGTAGATCTCCCTTTTTCAGCAGTTTCATTTCTTACCACTCTTCTTTCCTTTTCGCCTCTGGTAGACCTAGTGGGTGCGTCAGAGTTTGAGGTTTTACCCACTAGGGGAGGCTACTGGTTTACTAGTAGTTCTCACCCCCATTCTTCTTTCCTCTTTTTCTTCTTCCTTGTTTTGCAGTGTCTTCTGCGGGTGCTGCTGGGCTTTCAGCGGCGGGTCGAGGAGAGAGGACGGCTGAGTAGATAGATCTCGAGGCAGGATGAGCGAGTTAGCTGGACTGTTGGTGTACCCAGGATTTCTCAGACGGTTGTACTTTTACATTTGGGACTGGCTTTTGCCAGCAGGTTGTTTTTATTTTGGTGAGCTGGGAGAGACAGATGTATCATTTATACAGATGTATTGTATTTTATTTCCAGCTTCAGTCTGAGATGTATTAGTTTTAGTTCAGCTCTGTTTTTACTGCTCTTTTTTATTTCTCTTATCTGAGCGGGTTTGGCGCTTCGTGTACGCGGGAAATACCGTGTGCACGGCGGATCTGTAGACGGGCCCGGGTTCCGGTTTACACCCGGGGCGTGACAGATTAGTTGGTATCAGAGCTTAGGGATAGGTCAGTTGGGACTTAGGGAACCCTAGGCTTATGGCGGGCCCTAGGATGTTAGGGTGTGAGAGACGCGACATTTTGCGAAAGTCGGTGATTTGGTTTTGACTCTTCCTGTGAGTGAAGAGGGATCGACATACCCTATTTTTGTGGGACAGTTATGTTGGCTGCAGACAACATAAAGTTACAAAAATAGGGGGATGTCTTTGACTTTCGCTAGATTGGGTCGAGTGTTGGGGTGTGCTGATTTGCGGTTTTGTCGTGGTGAGCGGTGTCTCCCCGACGTTGGGCCCTGACCCAGGTGCACCTCGGTGCGGCAGTTGGGTCTGGGCTGGTTGTTTCGGGCCGGATACCCAGATTGGGGTCTGAGAGCTCCGGACCCGAAGGGGTAGTAGTGTTGGGTGGCAGATCAGCAGCGCGGTGGCACAGTTGTCGGAGCAGAGCAGTGGCACAGTTGTCTGAGCAGTGGCACAGTTGTCGGAGCGGCGCAGTGGCACAGTTGTCGGAGTAGCGAGTAGCCCCCTCCGTGCCGACGTTTAGTGTTGAGGCACCGAGGCAGGGTGGATAGTTGACAGCGGGTAAGCTGTGGGATTGCGTCGATCGAGTGAGCCAGTTTTGGCGGATGAGTCATTCCGATTCGTGGGATTGAGTAGGGAGGCTTTGGAGACAGGGTCTTGTTCGATGGGGGACAATTTTCTTGGGGAGCCAGGCCCGGAGGTATTGGTGTACTTGGGTTGTTTGAGGGTTATCTTCGCCTCTATGGTTTTGATTTTGTGCGTGGGGTGGATGTTTCGCAGTGGTTGAGTGGCCTTTTTGGCTGGTGTGGTTGAGGGACTTACATTGGATATCGCGGGAAGTAAAGAGGTACTGGGATCGAACTAGTGTGCCGATGGACTTGTGGTTGGATTATCTGAGGCTGAGGAGGAGCGGATGCGTATACCGATGTGGACTACTTGGTAGCTCGAGCGGTTAGTCCAGCTGTACTTGGTTGAGGTAGTACGGATTCCTAGAGTGCCCACCTTTATTTTGTTCTTGTTAGAGACCCGAGGATTGTATCGTGTCCCTGGAGGAGGTATTTGACAGCTTGGGGAGCTTGAGTGGCGGATGATCGGATAATTACCCCCTCTATCTGGTTGAGATTCCGTGTTGAGGAACGACTTTAGTTTCGAGGACGAAACTTTCTTTTAGTGGGGGAGGTTGTGGTGATCCGGATCTTTGCAGAGCTTCTACAGAGTGACCAGCAGCTTCCAGAAGCCCACGCGGCTTGTCGGCGGTGTTCGTGCGCCAATTTGGACACAAGTGATGGACTCGGGGCATAAATTGGATCACTTGGGTAACCGGAAGATCCCGTCGGATGTTTAGAAGTGTTTTCGCGCAAATCGGATATCAAATTTGGACTCGGCGCGAAATTCGGATTGAAAATACCTTTCCGGGAGCCTCCGGCAATTTATAGGATTGGAATTTGGCGAAACGGACGGCGGATTTGGATTCAGCGCGCGAAAACGGTCAAGATGGGCTATTCACTTGAATTTTTCGGAGCTTGCTACAGTGATTTTACTGTTCACGGCCGGAACAGTAGCTCCGGCGATCGCCGGCGGCAGGCGGCGGCGGCGGGCAGCGCCGGCGGGCGGCGGCGCGGCCTCGGGCAGGCGGCACAGCGGCGGCGCGCGGCGCGGGCAGGGCGCGGGCAGCGCGCGGGCGCGCGGGCAGGCGGCCGGTCCACGCGGCCGAGCGTGCACCGTGGCGGTGCCACGTGGCGGATGGCGGTTGGGCGGCTCACAGCGCGCGGTCTATGGAGTTTCTCGGGTGCACGGTGGACCGACAGGGTGACACGTGGCGTTACGTGATTGGCTCGGTGTTGTGCTCCCGGCCCACGCAAGCGGTGTAGCAGGTGCCGTACGCGGAGCAGGTGTACGCGTCGTGCGGGGTGCGCGGTTCACGGCCGGTGCACGGTGGAAGGGGCCACGTGGCGCGTCACGGTTGGAGGGTTCTTGTGCTCCGGGCGCAGCGAAGTTTCTGGGGCATTTTTGTATTGGATTTCCCTTAAGTGCATTCCGAGAGCTCTTCTAGGCTAAATTTCGACCCCTTCGAGGCCTCAGCTCGAAGGGGAGGTGAGAGGGAGTTTTCTTCTCCTTCAAGTGTAGATTAATCCTACCAAGTTTCAGGATTTTAGGAGGCACGAATCCCGAGGTTCCCCATTTTGCGGCGCGGCGCGACGTTGCATTTTCTGTGTTCCTCTTCAGCGCAGCGACGGTGTTTTAGCTCTCCTGGTCTAACCCGAGCTCCTTCTTCTGTGATTCTTGCGCCGAAAGACTCCTAAGAGGTAGGGCTTCAACTTTGATTTTGATCACTCATTCTGATTTTGCCTCTTTGGCTCGGATCCCGAGGTAACAATGGTCCCCCTTTTCTGTGAGAGATTTTGGGACAGCAGTGGATTGGGGAGGCGATATCTTTGCGCACGAGCGTCAGATGGGAACGAGCTTATACAACTTTTTCATCTACGGATCGCAAGGAACGCGCTCGTATTTTTATTGGATTTTTGTGAATTTTATTTCGAGGTGATAATTACTGTTTTCTCAGTGTACAGTGCGCAGTCTTTTTCCACAGTTTGTTGTTTGGATCACCACCTTGCCGGATTTTTATCTTGATGTACAGAACTCAGATTTGGGCGTGCAAGGTACCGTTGCGAAGCTATCGACGCAAGGATCGCCGTGATATTTTTCTTGGATTTTCGTGGGCACTTTCTGCAGGTGATAATTTAACAGTTTCGGGACTGTTGTTGTATGGGATTATAAGTGCAATAATTGGGTGCCTATGTGTAATTAGTGGACTTTACTTTGTATCAGGAATATTACGGGTGTGCTAAATTGTGGGAGCAAGGATCTGAAGTTTTCGGTATTTTCAGCTGTACGGATTTGGACAGTTGCACTTCAGGTGGGTGGTTGCTTTATCCCTCTTTTCTGACTTACCCACTAGGAGTATTAGAGAGATCCTTCTTGGACATCCATGATTGATAATTGTAATTGGGACTTGCATGCTTGTGGATATTTGATAGTGGTTGGGACTTATACATGTTGGTATGGATGGAATGTTAGCGTTAACCTTGCATGTGGATTGGATTATCTATTATGGACTATATGATTATCCTGTTAGTGGTTGGTACTATTTGAGGATTTTATGACATGCATAGGTGGATAGTGATGCTTTATTATGGAACATGGATTATAGACATGTGTGGTTGGATAATGTTTTAGCATGATGGTTATATCTGTGCGGAGCTATTAATTGTTACACATGTGGAACCACTATTGGACATCTTTTTCTTTATTTCCTTGAGAACACTTGCATGCTTGTTTGGACATCTAGATAGGCCATCTTTTATCGCTACACTTTCATGCTGGAACTTGACTTAGGAGAAACCTTGTTTGCTTCTTTTCTCCTTTTCGTTAGTCAGGTGGTTCTTGTTGCTCGGGTTTGAGCAGGGGTTTGGGATAGTGTAGCCGGGGCCTGGATTATGGATTATGGGTTTTGGCGGCGACCGCGGATATTGGGCGGTTGACCGGATGTCGGTCATAGGACATCGGTGATAGGGCATGATTATGGACTACGGGGTTCTGTGGCAACCGCGGAGAGTAGGCGGTTGACCAGATGTCGGATGTGGGTCATGATCGTGATTGTGGGTTGTTCCGGCGACCGCGGATAGTAGGCGGTTGACCGGAGGTCGGTTGTGAGACCTGGTCGTGGATTTTGGGGTATTGCGGCAATCGCGGATATTGGGCGATTGACCGGATGGTTACTTTTGCATCTGATTGGGAATCAGTTTTCTTTTAGTGGAAGGTTGTGTTCCACTGGGGCTTTTTAGTTGTGATCCAGTCCTGCTTGTATCACACCGGCGCGGTTATTGCCCGGTGATGCTTTTATTACACCGGGGCGGTTATTGCCCGGTGATGCTTTCCTCGTGTGGGTCGCTCCCCTCGAGTTCCCCTCCGGAGGCCGGGGTCGGACAGTTATTGACGGTTTTGCTATCACATCGGCGCGGCTTTCTGGCCCGATGGTGAGGGCGGCAGCAGGAGTTTTGCTATCACATCGGCGCGGTTTTCTTGCCCGATGATGAGGGCGGTACAGATTGGGTTCATCTGGGACGGTGGGTTTTTGTTTCTTGGTTATTCCAGTCTAGGACTGCATTTTAGAGGCTTAGTAGTGGTAGATCTCCCTTTTTCAGCAGTTTCATTTCTTACCACTCTTCTTTCCTTTTCGCCTCTGGTAGACCTAGTGGGTGCGTCAGAGTTTGAGGTTTTACCCACTAGGGGAGGCTACTGGTTTACTAGTAGTTCTCACCCCCATTCTTCTTTCCTCTTTTTCTTCTTTCTTGTTTTGCAGTGCCTTCTGCGGGTGCTGCTGGGCTTTTAGCGGCGGGTCGAGGAGAGAGGACGGCTGAGTAGATAGATCTCGAGGCAGGATGAGCGAGTTAGCTGGACTGTTGGTGTACCCAGGATTTCTCAGACGGTTGTACTTTTACATTTGGGACTGGCTTTTGCCAGCAGGTTGTTTTTATTTTGGTGAGCTGGGAGAGACAGATGTATCATTTATACAGATGTATTGTATTTTATTTCCAGCTTCAGTCTGAGATGTATTAGTTTTAGTTCAGCTCTGTTTTTACTGCTCTTTTTTATTTCTCTTATCTGAGCGGGTTTGGCGCTTCGTGTACGCGGGAAATACCGTGTGCACGGCGGATCTGTAGACGGGCCCGGGTTCCGGTTTACACCCGGGGCGTGACAGTGTCGGAGTCAGCTTGAGCTCGTTTCGCCCTCTTGGTCTTCTTTGGCTTTGCTGTATCCTTTACATGGACCATGGCAGCAAGTAGGAAAATGATCCAGGTGATCACCATTTCTGACAGTGCTTTGAGTTTGAGAAATTGTCCTGTGAAACACCAACTCAAGAACATATGAAAAATCGTCAATTTTGAAAAATTTGAAAACATTGTACCTAGACAATCATATTCATGTAGAGAAGCCAAGAATCAAATTAGTTTTCCAAAAAGAATTTTAAAAATAGATCAATTCCATGATTTTCAAAAATTCCTCTTTTATGCCCTAAACCAGAATTTTTAGAAATCGAAGCCTAAAAACTCGTTTATCTTGAGAAAACCCAGCATAAAAGCAAAACTAATTGACCCAGAGTTCTTATTTCAAAAGAAATTTGATCAAAAACCATTCACAAACGAAAAAGATCCAAGTTTTCAACTCACGTTTGATGAAACACTGTAAAAACCAAGTTTTGATCAATAAAACTTACTTGAATCCGAAGAACCTTGAGTTTTGAAGCTCCAAGAAGCAAGAGATCTAGAGAGAGAAACTCTAGAGGCTTGAAAACCAGAGATTAGGGTAAAAGAAATTGAAAATCTCTATGATTTTATAAGAACCCTAGCCGTGATCCGGATCGGCTCAAGCATGTGATCCGGATCGGCCACCCGCAGGAGAAATCCTGCGTTCGGGATCCGGATCACTTGCCCCGATCCGGATCGGCTACAACTTTTTCTTCAGAAAAATTTAGAAAAACTCAATAAAATCCAGAAAAAGTATGTAAGCACTTTACCATGTCAACTTTAAACAAACGACATCGTTTCATACAACAAGAAATAGATTATGAAAAATCTATCAAAAATATCCAAAAATGAAACGAAAATTTACGAAAGTTAAAACACTTAAAGTTGAACAACTTCAATTACATCTATCCTGATCTTATGCGTAATGCCTTTATCAAATCATCAATTTTGGTAAAGAAAATGAAATACCAAGATCAATAGATGTTTGAAATCCCAGATAAGTTAGATAATATATCTAGACAATCTGTTGAAGGAGTGGCTCTTTGAGCATCTTTTATAAAAATCCCACCTTATACCAACCATGAAATACGACTGAGTCAAGTATTTCAATATGAATTTCATCAACAATTTTCAAAGCAAAAATTTGCTCTTCATTCATGGAGTAGATATTTTTTCTTTCATTTCCTCCATGTGGTGGTAGTTTTCACACTCCTCATTGGGATGTAACTCTTTCCACATCTTTTGAGCATTTTACATTTCATTGACTCCCCCTCAATTGGCTATCAATTATTTAATATATAAGGTATTCAACCAAACCATTGATCTCGAATTCATACTCGACTAAGCAATCAAATATGATAATGACTATACCAAGAGATCATTGAGAGAGAAATTGACTTTGATCACTTAAAAGATGGTTTAATTAACGTAAATGATCATTGCAACATTGAAATATTATGACATCAAAAGCATAATAAATTTCTAAGTGCATAAAAGGATGCAATTAAAGTCAATTATGATTTATGCTCAATTAGTGTGCTATGTACAGAACATAGATAAAGAACAAAACAAAACAAGAACAAAAACAAAACCTAATCTAAGCAAAGGTTTCAAAAGAGTTTATTTCAAGGAAAGCATGCCAATTGCTTTACGCAAGTGAATAAAACGTTTTTGATCCAAAGGTTTTGTTAAGATGTCGGCTAATTGATCCTCAGTTGAAATATATGACAGTTGAAGAATGTTTGATTCAACTAGCTCTCTAAGAAAATGATATCTAAGTTCAATATGTTTTGTTCTAGAGTGCAACACCGGGTTTTTAGAAATGTCAATAGCACTAGTGTTGTCACATAAAATGGTTACCGAAGATGTTGAAATCCGGAAATCGCTCAACACGCTTTTCATCCAAATCAATTGAGTTGAACAACTTCCTGCAGAAATGTACTCCGCTTCGGCAGTCGAGAGTGCTATGCAGTTCTGCTTTTACTGTGCCATGCAACAAGGCAGTGGCCAAGATAGAAGCATGCACCACTCGTGCTTTTCCGGTCATCCACCGATCCAGCCCAATCGGCATCTGAGTATCCAACAATATCTAAAGTCGTTCCCATAGGATACCAAATTCCGAAATTGATTGTACCTTTGATATATCGGATGATCCGTTTCACCGCTTTCAGGTGAACCTCCTTCGGTGCTGATTGATATCTCGCACAAATCCCAACACTGAAGGATATATCCGGGCGACTAGCCGTGAGATATAGTAGACTCCCAATCATACTGCGGTACAGTTTCTCGTCTACATTCTCACTTTGTGATTCACTTCCAAGTCCCTTATGGCTAGTTCCCATTGGAGTCGGAAAATCCTTAGAATTTTCAAGATCAAACTTTTTGACCAACTCCAGTGCATACTTGGATTGACACAAGTGAATTCCTTCATCGTTTTGTTTAACTTGTAATCCAAGAAAATAATTCAACTCGCCCATCATGGACATCTCAAATTCGCTTTCCATGGTCTCCGCGAATTTAGAAGCATCATTATCTCGTTGTGCTCCAAAAACAATGTCATCAACATAGATTTGAGCAACTATGAAATTGTTTTGATAATGCTTCACAAAGAGAGTCCTGTCAGCTCCCCCTCGAGTGTAGCCCTTTTCCAAAAGGTGCTTTGTCAACCTTTCGTACCATGCTCGCGGTGCTTGTTTCAGACCGTAAAGAGCCTTTTTCAGACGAAAAACATGGTTAGGTAGTTTATGATCCACAAAACCTTTCGGTTGAGCTACATAAACTTCCTCATTTAAAAATCCATTTAAAAAGGCGCTCTTTGTTACGGCATTTTGGTGTTGGCATATTTCGTGAGTCAAGTCAGTAAGTTGAGTCGGAGTCTTAAAGGGATCAAATTGTCAATCAGCAATCAAAGACTTAGAGAAGATTCAACAAGAGCTCAAGTTGACACTCAGTGTCTTGAGTCTTGAAGATTGAAGATGAAGAATTGTGGATCAGTTACATCAATCTCAAGAAGAAAGTATTCAAAAGGATCAGGTATGTTTAACTAAATAATTTTGGTGATCCGAATACTTTCTTATAGTGTAGAAACACTTGGATGAATTTTTAATTGCATAAAAATCAAAAACTGGACATGGGACATGTTCAGGATCCGGATCAGATGATCCAATCCGGATCCCGAAGGGTATTAGTTCATGTGCAAATCCAATCCGGATCCAAGCCTATTCCGATCCGGATCCCGAACATTGGATGTTGCTGAAATTCATGAACGATCCGGATCGGGCCTTGCGATCCGGATCCCGAACCCTTGGATTTCTGGAATCGTCAATCTCGTTACGACGATCCGGATCGCAGTAAATCCGATCCGGATCGCCGTCCTGAAAATTTCCAGATAAGGTATGTTTTTGATTCTTATCTCTTTCCAAAGGTTTCTAAACTATAAATAGACATTTAGGGTTTCTCAAAAACGTGGGAGCACGGCCGATCAATTTATAAAACACTTGAGAGCAACCCTAGAGGCTAGGTTTTTATCGTTCTTCTTTATAGCCTCTTTTAGGTCAATTCGATGGTTCTTTCAAGAACATATCTTTTGTCGAATTGATCTAATCTTTGCTTAGAGATTTTTCCCATGGATCTTCATTGATAATCTAAGCAAAGGATCACCATCGAAGCCAATATTCTTACCGGCTGAGTTTGCGTCGTGGATTCGACGTGGCATCGTGGATTCGGTGTGTTGAAGGCGTTTCGTGGATTCGAAACGTGTGCTCGTGGATTCGAGTGGCGTTCGTGGATTCGAACGTGTGCAGTGGACGTGCAAACGGTGGAGCGCAAGGTCCGAAGAAATTGAAGGAGGGGTTGAATCCGTGGAGACGGTAATCACCTTGTTATTCTTCGTTTCTTAGTGGATTGTTATTGCGTGGACATCCAACCGGTCAGCGCAAGGTCCGAAGAAGTTGAAGGAGGGGTCGAGTCCGTGGAGTCGGTAATCACCTTGTTATTCTTCATTTCTTAGTGGATTGTTATTGCGTGTTGGTCCCGTGGTTTTTCTCCTGGATTGGAGTTTCCACGTAAATCTCGGTGTGTTGATTTTTATTTTCCGCATTGTTTTTATTTTTGCACTGAGATTGGTTTTTATAATATTACACCTATTCACCCCCCTCTAGGTGTTTGATAGTACCTATTTAGATCCTTGTGGATCCTAAATAACTCTACAATTGGTATCAGAGCGGGTTTTAGGTTTATCTATCATAATGGGTGAAAGTGGTAATATTTTTAGACCTCCTCTTTTTGATGGGACCAATTATGCATATTGGAAAGTGCGGATGAGAGCTTTTCTCATCTCTATTGATGAGCGGGTATGGCAAACCGTTGAATACGGTTGGGTGCATCCGGTTGAGGAAGTAGGAAATTCTACTACCCCAAAACCTCGCTCTAGATGGTCCAAAGAGGAAATCGAAAGATCTTCTTACAATGGGAAAGGTATGAACGCTCTATTTAATTCTCTTTCCTCGACTGAATTTTCGAGAATTTCCGCGTGTGAAACCGCGAAGGAAATTTGGGATATTCTCAAAATTACACATGAGGGTACTAATCTTGTAAAAATTCAAAAGCTCCAGATGCTTACAAGTCAATTTGACTCTATTCATATGGAAGAGCATGAATTGTTTACAGATTATTACACTAGACTTCAAGATGTAATTAATACATGTGCTAATTTAGGAGAAAAGATCCCGGAGTCGAAAATTGTAAGAAAGATTCTTCGGACTCTTCCGGAACGGTTTAGGGCAAAGGTTACCGCCATTGAAACCGTTAGTCATCCGGATGAGATGAGTGTAGAGGAATTAGTAGGTGCTTTACAAACTTATGAGATGACTTTTCCTACTAATCAAAATTCTTCCAAGTCTTCTTCTAAGCTTACAGGTATTGCATTCAAATCAACAAAGGAAGAAGATGACGAATCGAGTTCCGACGATGAAATCTCTTTTGCCGATTTTGAAGAACAATTGGCGCGGATCACAAAGAAATTTCGTCGGAAATTTTGGAAGAATCGAACCGATGGATCTTCATCCACGAAACCATCTAAAGGATCATCGGGTTCTAAATCCTCTAAACTCAAAGGCGTTGCAAAACCTTCTAAAGAAAAAGAAAAAGATGATTTCGAAGGGGAAATCCGATGTTATAGATGCAAAGGCTACGGCCATATTTCAACGGATTGTCCTTCTCCGAAATTATATAAAAAGAAGGCTTTGCAAGCAAAAACTTGGGACGATTCTAGTTTCGATGAATCGACCTCAAGTGAAGAGGAAAAAGAAAAATTTGTTGCTTTTCATGCCTCTCAAACTCCCTCTTCTAATTTGTGTTTATCATCTTTAGTCACTGACTCTATTCCTTTGATTTTGCATGAAACATCAACATCCGGAGGAGAGTCATCAAGTGAGGGGGAGTCGGACGAAGAAGAACTCGTTGAGGCATACCAACAACTTCTTGCGGAATCTAAGAAGATGGCCAAGCATATCAAGAAGTTGAGGAAGCAACGACTTGAAGATCAAGACGAGAATCAAGCGTTAAAGATCAAACTTCATGATCTCGAGGAGGAACATGGACGGGTATTAGACAACAATAGAATCCTCCAAGACAAGTTAAACCAATCGGAGACAAACGCTAAATCATATATGGACAAGATTGGTTTTCTTGAAAAACAGTTTGAAGAAATTCATGTCACCAACCAAGTTTTGACCAAGCAAGTTTATGAACTCAAATCCGACATACAAGGGCTCTCAACCGGTTCCAAGAAACTAGATTGTATGTCCGGATTAGGTCAAACAAGCAAGGTTGGTTTGGGATTTAAAAAGAATCAAACTGTGCATGCTTCAAGTTCCACAAAGAAATTGAAAGGAAGAACTTGTCACCTATGTGGACTTGAAGGACACTTGGTGAAGAATTGCCCGAAAAAGAAAAGAAAAATACTTCGGCAACTTCATCTACGGAGCGGACTCAACGGAATCAAAAGACACATCAAGTCAAAGGAGTTCACTCAACCCACCAAAGGTCCGAGCCACAACATCAATCATTCAAGTGGATCATTGCAAGGCAAAGACCTAAGGTGGACCAACAGTCAAAGCTACCAACCCCCGGGCACAATGAATCAAGACAACCCAAGATCCGACGATTTTGGATTCGGAAAGGTGATATCTTTCCTTGTCTTAAGTTCTAAATAGCTTATGACTGTGTGTAATGCTTTGATTGGTTTTCCCTTCATATTTCTTAATCTTTGCATTACATGTTTTTCAATGCTCTTTGTTTTTATACTTTGTTTTTGAACAAAAGGTTTTTTAACGAACAAGTGCATTGAATAAAAAGGGCTTCACGTTCATTCACTCCAAATTAATTTTCTTGGATTATCAACTTGACTCCTTAATCATAATCTTGAAGACACTTCATTAGAGGAGTTGTTTAATTGAGCATTGGTTAAATTGACTTTAATTGCATCCTTTCACGCATTTAGAAATTTATTATGCTTTTGATATCATAATATTTCAATGTTGCAATGATCATTTATGTTAATTAATTCATCTTTTAAGTGATCAAAGTCAATTTCTCTCTCAATGATCTCTTGGTATAGTCATTATCATATTTGATTGCTTAGTCGAGTATGAATGCGAGATCAATTTTTGGTTGAATACCTTATATATTAAATAATTGATAGCCAATTGAGGGGGAGTCAAAGAAAAGTAAAATGCTCAAAAGATGTGGAAAGAGTTACATCCCAATGAGGAGTGTGAAAACTACCACCACATGGAGAAAAGAAGAAAGAAAAAGAAACCCATGTATGCAAAGCAAATTTTTGTTTTTAAAATGTTGATGAAATGCATATTGAAATACTTGACTCAGTCATATTTCATGGTTGGTATAAGGTGGGATTTTTGATAAAAGATGCTCGAAGAGCCACTCCTTCAACAGATTATCTAGATATATTATCTAACTTATCGGGGATTTCAAACATCTATTGATCTTTGTATTTCATTTTCTTTACCAAAATTGATGATTTGATAAAGGCATTACTCATAAGATCAGGTTAGATGTAATTGAAAGTGGTCAACTTTAAGAGTTTTAATTTTCATAAATTTTCGTTTTATTTTTGAGTATTTTTGGTAGATTTGGTATAATCTATTTCTTGTTGCATGAAACGATGACTTGTGTTTAAAGTTGATGCTAAAGTGCTTACATACTCTTTCTGGTTTTATTTTTCTAAATTATTCTAAAGAAAGAAATTTGGATTGAATGACATCTCTTTGAATTCATTGTTCTTCAAAGCGTCGGTATTTGAAAAGATGACAAAATCTGGATTTGTTTCAAGAAATTATTTGATTTTTTGCTTTCTTGTACCGGTACGCAATCTGCATTTTTGTTATATACCGGAACTGAGCTTTTATCTCTCTTTCTCTATGAACTAATTTCCTTTTGTCTAGTATGTTCACTGTTTGACAATTTGTGACAAAAAGGGGGAGAAGAGAAATGATGGAGATGAGATCATCAAGAGAGGACAAACGAAAATAGAAAAATGGGGGAGAACGGAAAATGATGATCGTATCACAAAGGGGAGAACATGGAGAACATGGAGAACATGTGAGAGATGCTCAAGATAGGGGGAGACAAAGAAAAAATTGAAAGAGCCGAAAAACAAAAGAACCAAAAGGACGAATCAAATGTAGGATTTTAATTTCTAACGACTAACGTTTGATTTTGTTTGGAGTTTTGTTTTGCAGGAATTACATCACTTTAAGACTCCAAGTCCTAAGTCATAGAGTATGTTCTAGGATTGTTTGGTTCAAATGTAATTTTGTATTTATTGGATCTTTCACGCAAAGAAAATCAATGTTTTGGTGATGACATTGAATTTCGATTTTTTTGTTTAAGATGAGTGACTTGAGCGTTTTTATGTATTTTTGGGTTTTGTCACGAAATTGCCAAAGGGGGAGATTGTTACGGCATTTTGGTGTTGGCATATTTCGTGAGTCAAGTCAGTGAGTTGAGTCGGAGTCTTAAAGGGATCAAATTGTCAATCAGCAATCAAAGACTTAGAGAAGATTCAACAAGAGCTCAAGTTGACACTCAGTGTCTTGAGTCTTGAAGATTGAAGATGAAGAATTGTGGATCAGTTACATCAATCTCAAGAAGAAAGTATTCAAAAGGATCAGGTATGTTTAACTAAATAATTTTGGTGATCCGAATACTTTCTTATAGTGTAGAAACACTTGGATGAATTTTTAATTGCATAAAAATCAAAAACTGGACATGGGACATGTTCAGGATCCGGATCAGATGATCCAATCCGGATCCCGAAGGGTATTAGTTCATGTGCAAATCCAATCCGGATCCAAGCCTATTCTGATCCGGATCCCGAACATTGGATGTTGCTGAAATTCATGAACGATCCGGATCGGGCCTTGCGATCCGGATCCCGAACCCTTGGATTTCTGGAATCGTCAATCTCGTTACGACGATCCGGATCGCAGTAATCCCGATCCGGATCGCCGTCCTGAAAATTTCCAGATAAGGTATGTTTTTGATTCTTATCTCTTTCCAAAGGTTTCTAAACTATAAATAGACATTTAGGGTTTCTCAAAAACGTGGGGAGCACGGCCGATCAATTTATAAAACACTTGAGAGCAACCCTAGAGGCTAGGTTTTTATCGTTCTTCTTTATAGCCTCTTTTAGGTCAATTCGATGGTTCTTTCAAGAACATATCTTTTGTCGAATTGATCTAATCTTTGCTTAGAGATTTTTCCCATGGATCTTCATTGATAATCTAAGCAAAGGATCACCATCGAAGCCAATATTCTTACCGGCTGAGTTTGCGTCGTGGATTCGACGTGGCACGTGGATTCGGTGTGTTGAAGGCGTTTCGTGGATTCGAAACGTGTGCTCGTGGATTCGAGTGGCGTTCGTGGATTCGAACGTGTGCAGTGGACGTGCAAACGGTGGAGCGCAAGGTCCGAAGAAATTGAAGGAGGGGTTGAATCCGTGGAGACGGTAATCACCTTGTTATTCTTCTTTTCTTAGTGGATTGTTATTGCGTGGACATCCAACCGGTCAGCGCAAGGTCCGAAGAAGTTGAAGGAGGGGTCGAGTCCGTGGAGTCGGTAATCACCTTGTTATTCTTCATTTCTTAGTGGATTGTTATTGCGTGTTGGTCCCGTGGTTTTTCTCCTGGATTGGAGTTTCCACGTAAATCTCGGTGTGTTGATTTTTATTTTCCGCATTAATTTTTATTTTTGCACTGAGATTGGTTTTTATAATATTACACCTATTCACCCCCCTCTAGGTATTTGATAGTACCTATTTAGATCCTTGTGGATCCTAAATAACTCTACACTCTTAACGTCCATTTGAAATAATCTGATTTTGAAATGACAAGCAATTGCAAACAATATACGAATGGACTCGAGTCTAGCTACAGGGGCGAAAGTTTCATCAAAGTCTATACCTTCTACTTGAGAATAGCCTTGAGCAACTAACCTTGCTTTGTTCCTGATGATAGTACCTTCTTCGTTTTTCTTGTTCTTGAAGATCCATTTGGTACCTATCACATTGTGTTGCTTCGGAGGCTTCGTTAATTCCCAGACTTTGTTTCGCTCGAATTGATGGAGCTCTTCTTGCATTGCTTTAATCCAGTAGTCATCTTGGAGAGCTTCATCAACATTCCTTGGTTCGATTTGAGATACATAGCATGCAAATCCGCAAACCAATTGTCTCCGTGTTCTAACTCCTTCTTGAGGATCTCCAATTATGTTCGACTCAGGGTGATCCTTGGAGATGCGTAACGTTTGAGGTAGAGGAGTAGGCGGAGGTACACGAGATGATTCCTGCACATCAGATAAGCTTGAAGAACCGTTAGATGCATCAACATTATTATCGAAAGAATTGTTAGAAGAAGATGCATTAGCAGGTGTATCATCATCAAGAGAGATATCGAGGGTAGATTTTTCAGATTCAAAGTGAAAAGCTTCATCTACCTTAACATTTATCGATTCTACGATCGTCTTAGATTCTAAGTTAAAAACTCGATATGCTCTGCTGTTTGTAGAATAACCTAAGAAAATCCCTTCGTCACTTCGAGAGTCAAATTTTCCAAGATTTCGCGATCACGTAAAATAAAACACCGACTCCCAAAGATACGAAAATATTTGATGTTAGGTTTTCTACAAAACCAAAGTTCATATGGTGTATTCAATGTCCCCGGGCGCAAATACACGCGATTGATAACATAAACAGCAGTGTTCACCGCTTCAGCCCAAAAATAAAAAGGTAAGTTCCGGCTGTGAAGCATAACACGTGCCATTCCTGTACGACCCTGTTTTTGCGCTCGACTACACCATTTTGTTGAGGTGTGTAAGGTGCAGAGAATTCATGTTTAATGCCATTAGAGTGCAAAAATCAATGAATTTGGAATTTATGAATTCCCCACCTCTATCACTCCTAACTCGAGTAATCCTATCATTCTTTTCTATCATAATACGATTGCAGATTTCGAGAAAAGAATCAAAGGTATCAGCTTTTTCTTTTAAGAAAGCTACCCAAGTATATCTAGAAAATCATCAACCAACAAGAAAATATACCATTTACCTCCCAGAGATGGTTGACGAGTTGGCCCCATTAAGTCCATATGCAAAAGTTCCAAAGGCCGTTTTGTACCTATGTGGTTCAAGTTCTTGTGTGCAGTCCTAGACTGTTTTCCTTTTTGGCAACCGCCACACACAAGGTTTTGTTCAAAAGAAAGTTTCGGAACCCCCTTGACCACATCTTTATTCGAAATTCTAGCAAGTTCCTTAAAGTTTATGTGACCTAGCCTTTCATGCCAAAGTGTTTCATTTTTCAAAGATGCTAGGTTACATTTTTCAGAAATCTTAGTAGGAACTACATAACAATTGTTTTCTGATCTAACCCCCTTTAGAAAGAAAGCATGGTTCATGTCAGTTACAGTGCATTTATCAGATGAAAAATTAACTGAATAACCACTATCACACAATTGACTTATGCTTATGAGGTTAGTCTTAAGGCCATGAACAAATAACACATTATCTAGAACCGGGCCATCTGGAATAGCTACCGTTCCCTTTCCAACAATTTTGGAAGACCGACCATCTCCGAAAACAACAAGTCCTCCGGAGTTTTTCTCAAAGTTTGAAAACAGTTTTTATCGCCGGTCATATGACGGGAACACCCGCTATCCAGGTACCAAGACGAACTATCATATGCATGCAAAGAAACATTGGTAGCAAGACAAGGGAAGATTTCACCTTTGCGCACCCAAACCTTTTTGGAATGCGTCGGTAATGATCGTGAGTTGATTTCCTAGGTGAGAGCGTCTTGCTGAAGAATTGCTGCTCCTTGATGATGTCGTCTTGAGCGGTGTACTACCAAGGCTCTTTTCCTTCAAATAGTTTGCAGTTGTTTTTCGAGGAATAGCCTTTTTGGTAGTCATTGCAAGAGGTGCTTGAGGTGTGCGTTTGGCTTCCGTCTTGCAATTTCTTCTTATGTGCCCTGAAATGCCACAACGAAAACATACCTTGATTCTTGTCGATTCCGAGGAGGATGTAGTAGGTTTGTTGTCGTTGCTTGTCGTGAACACCGGTGTCGGAGGAGGAGATACCGACTGAGGCACAAATACTGTCCCACTCGAACTTGGAATGTCTCCAGTTTGAGTGTATCCGAGGCCGAACTTATTTCTTTGACCGAGACCAAGTAGTCTGTCCAACTTACTCCTTCCAGACGAAAATCTCTTTAAGTCATCCTTCAGTTGGCGTATGGTCTCCGTCATCTCCAATTTTTCCTGTCGAGCCTCGCCGTTGAGCTTCAAGAAGTAATTCGCTTTGTTCACCATATCCATATAATTCTTCTCGAGTTGCTCATTGGACTCTTGAAGGGAAACATTTGTTTTAATCAGATTATCCCTTTCCACTTCAAGATCGGTTGAGATGGAGGTTACCCTTTTTACTTCATATTCAAGATCCTGTAATCTCCCTTTCAACCCCTTGTTTTGCTTCGCCAGTTTCTTTGAATCCCTCAAAAGTTATGGTAGGCTAGAGCAAAATCTTCACCTTCCGAATCATCTGATTCATCGTCCGTTGCAATCTTTTCAACAGTGGAGTTGGACAAGGAATCGGATGTACTTGCCATTAAGCACATGAAGGGTGAAGATGTAGTGGACGCGTGGAAAGCTGTCGCGTTGTCTTCTTCATCACTTGAGGATGACTCATTTGACGTGGAGTTGTCATCCCAAGTAACGACTTGCATCGCTTTCTTCTTTGCCGGATTCTTGTTGGGACATTCTGTTGCAATGTGGCCGTAGCCTCGACATTTGAAGCACTGAACTTGTCCCTCAGAACTTTTCTTATCCTTTGAGAAGTTCTCTTGCTTTCTTGACTTGTAAGCTGAAGAACCCTTGCCTTTCTTCGACTTTCCGAAGGATGGAGTTTTGCTTGAATTTCCCCTTCGAAAGTTGCGGCGAAACTTCCTTGTCAAGAGAGCGAGCTGCTTCTCAAAGTCCTCCATAGAAGGTTCTCGTCGTCGTCCGAGGAGGATGAATCCGCGTCTTCTTCTTTAGTTGATTTCAATGCGTAACCTGAAGACTTAGAAGAGGATGCCTTTCCAGAAGAATAGTTAGTAGGAAATGTCATTTCATAAGTTTGTAAAGCACCTACTAATTCTTCTACACGCATTTCGTCCGGGTGTTTAATTGTTTCAATGGCTGCGACCTTCGGGCGAAATCGTTCAGGAAGAGTTCTTAGAATTTTTCTTACAACTTTAAATTCTGGAATCTTCTCTCCCAAGTTAGCACATGAGTTTACGATGTCTTGCAATCGTGTGTAATAGTCAGTGAAGGATTCATTCTCTGCCATAGAGATAGAGTCAAACTTGCTCGTGAGCATTTGCAGTTTCTGAATCTTCACTAGGTTAGTTCCCTCATGCGTAACTTGAAGAACATCCCAGATTTCTTTCGCAGTCTCACATGCCGAGACGCGAGAGAACTCAGTTTGTGACAAAGCATTAAATAGAGCATTAATTCCTTTGCCATTGTAAGAAGATAAGTCTATCTCTTCCTTGGTCCATTTCGACCTAGGTTTTAAGGTGCGAACATCATCTAAAATTTCAGTTGGATTAGACCATCCTAATTCAATTGATTGCCACACCCTTTCGTCGATGGAAATTAAAAAGGCTTTCATCCGTACTTTCCAGTACGCATAATTTGTTCCATCAAAGAAAGGGGGTCGATTGATGTTTCCACCTTCAACCATTGTTTACAACCCTATTCCCGCTCTGATACCACTTGTTGGGTTTAGGTAATAAGGATCTAAATAGGGGAAAAAACACCTAGAGGGGGGTGAATAGGTGTAAACAATAAACACTCAAAAAATCATTGCGCAATAAACCCAATGCGGAAAAATAAAAGAACACGCAAGATTTTTACGTGGAAAAACTCCAAACCGGAGTAAAAAACCACGGGACCGATAACACGGCGAAATCCACTAGAATTAACACACGTACAAGGTGATATAACGTACTCACAGACGACTCAACCTTTTACCATACGCTCCTAGTAGATCTTCTCCGCTCGCTCCACGACGCTTCTCGAATCCACGATCCGCGCCCAACGCTGAATCCACAGCGTCCAACGTCGAGTCCACGACGTCCAACCGAATCCACGGTCTTCACCCAATGGCACGCTTCGAATCCACGAACGTACCTCGCTCCGAATCCACGAGAGCGGTTGCACCTTGAATCCACAAGGCCACGCGAGTCCACGCGCCGATTTTGGGGTAAATCGTTGTTTGTTTGGGTGGTGATGATCCGCCGAATACTTAGATCAAGATAGATCGGAAATACCATCTAAGTATTCATTGATTTGATTCTACTCAAAATGTGAGTATGGAAAACCTAGAATCAAATCAATCAATATAGATGAAGAACCATAGAATAGATCTAATGATTTCCTTTCTTCTCTATATGTGGATCTAAGGCCGTATAAAATGATATTGAAAATGACGGCTCTATTTGGATGCCCTAGAAATGAATATAGGGTCTATTTATAGGTTAGAAACCATAGGAAGAATATTCGGATCAAAAACAAACTTTTCTGGAAAGTTTTACCGACGGCGATCCGGATTGGATTTGGCGATCCGGATTGCAGAAGCACAAAAGACGGTTTCCAGAAAATCATGTTCGGGATCCGGATCGTAGTCCACGATCCGGATCGTTCATACAGTTTTACCAAAACACATGTTCGGGATCCGGATTGCAATTCCTGATCCGGATCGTTCAAGCAAATAGGTAAAACTATGTTCGGGATCCGGATCATGGATGCTGCGATCCGGATTGAACCAGTGTATGAACACACACCTTCGGGATCCGGATTGCAAGTCCTGATCCGGATCCTGAACATGTCCCATGTCCAGTTTTTGATGTTAAGCAATTAAAACCTCTTCCAGGTGTTTCTACACTATAAGAAGTATTCGGATCATCAAAAATCTTTAGTTAAACGTACCTGATCCTTTTGAATTCTTCTTTCTTGAGATTGAGGTATACGATCCAAAGTTCTTCATCTTCAATCTTCAAGACTTAATACTTCACGAAATACGCCAACTCAAATTCCGTAACACCATATTTCGTGCATTCTATCAGATAATTGTACGGAATGTTGATCATTCAATGGCCTTTGCCCTCTGATGGCTGTCTATGAGATACAACTAACAACCGATCCCATCTCACACCTTCGTCTGTCATATTGGTAGTAAGTGTAACATGTGATGAAGTTTAAGAAGCGATATCAAGACGAA